>JABUQX010144338.1:2500-13496 GCA_015478945.1 Trachelipus rathkii
ATATATATATATATATATATATATATATATATATATATATATATATATATATATATATATATATATACTGTATATATATATATATATATATATAACAGCTTTCAGATTCAATTCTTACGAATCTGGACAGAATTTCTCTTTGGGGTCACCGCAATTTTGTGAAATTCAACTCTTAAAAACTCAACTTCACATCTCCCTCTCAAAACTTTCCTATCTCCTTTGACGACTTAAACGTTAACGTTTCACCTGTGAACAGCATAAACATTCTTGGTCTGAAAATAAAGCAACAAATTGTCTTGGAAACCTCATATCATAACAGTTGCTAAGGTGGCCTCAAAGAGGCTGGGGATTCTGTTCAGATTGGGGGAATTTTTTTTTACTGCTAAGTTACTCCAGATATATAAGGGTCCTATCCGCCAGTGAATGGAGTACTGTTCTCACATTTGTAGTAGCTCCGGTTACAAGCTTCTTTTGGATAAGGTTGAGGCTATGATTAATTAGGGACTATTAATCTGTCCTATACTTTCAGACTCCCTTGATCCTCTTTCTCTACGATGTGACATTGGCACACTAACTCTTTTCTATAGGTATTACAACGATAGGTGCTCGATGGACCTGACCTCTCGCATTTCTTCACCGCTGCATCACCCTCGTAGCACAAGAAGTGCCTACCTCTCCCATGAATATTGTGTGATATTGGAGACTCAAGACTCGTTCGTTGTGGTACCTCCTTCATTTCGGTTACATCTGTTCTGATGAACTACCTGCTTTCAACCGTTTTTCCTGTTGTATTCAATCTTCCTCTCTTTAAGACCGATGTATGTGCCCAGTGGCGGCTCGTCTTTATGGGCTATTGGGCTGCAGCCCCTCCAAATTAAAAATGCCAGGCATAGGATGTTGATAGAAATATGAAATTTTTGTCAAAGTAAAGTGATCTGAGTTTTTTTTTAAACAATTTAGTACATAAAAAATTAATAATCAATTAAGAAAATAACAAAGGAATCCTTTTTCCAACTGCAAATTGTGCGTACGATATTTATTTCAATATATTCAATTAAATAAAATTTGGGCTCTACTTTTGCGGCCCTAAAATAAGCCAATTTTATAAGTTCTTAAAAACAAGACAAATAGCAACATACGAAAATAAAGAATTCAAAATTCCTATAGTACTTTTTATAATGTTGCCAGTTTGGCTTCTATTATTTCATAGCAACTTGGAAGTTTTTCTCATATAAAATTAAGGTTCAAATTTTACAGAGTTGCTAGATTTGTCCATGTAATGTCCTTCTTTTACTTGTATATAGAGAGTCAGAGACACTAAAGTCAGTTTATTCGCATTTTACGGGGGGAGAGCTTGTGTTTATTTTTTTGTGCGAGAAATAATATAGTGAAAATATATGCAAAAATAATTACCCGTGTGATATATATATATATATATATATATATAGAGAGAGAGAAGAGAGAGATATAGAGAGAGAGATATATATATATATATATATATATATATATATATATATATATATATATATATATATATATATATAGAGAGAGAGAGAGAGAGAGAGAGACAAAATCATAGATAAGCAGGCAATGACGTTTTTCGTATTTGTTTCTAAATTTGACACCTCTACAATACAATTTTATTTTTAGGCTTTTGCTTTACCGAATGTGTTCGAATGCATGCAATCGATATTAAAAAAAAAAAGTCCTATAATTTATGCACACATTTACACATAAATATAAAAAATTAGGTAATAGTCCGTTTGAGGATAATCCTATCAGATATTGATATTTTAGAAAAGATAATTGATTTTATAATATTTCCATCTAAGAGAGTTATCAAGTCTTTTTAATTGCAGAATGTGTTCGAATGCATGCAATCGATATTAAAAAAAAAAAGTAATTTATGCATACACTTACACATAAATATATAAAAGTCGAAGAGATAATTTTATTTTTAAATAAAAATATAAGAAGAATAAATAAAATGTTTTATATATATATATATATATATATATATATATATATATATATATATATATATATATATATATATATATATATATATATATATATATATATATATATATATAACTTGCAGCCCCTCCATGCCAAGTTTACACGAGCCGCCACTGTCTGCGCCTACCTTAACTGGATATATGTATAGGTATATATATATATATATATATATATATATATATATATATATTATATATATATATATATATATATATATATAAATATATATATATCTGTATATATATATATATATATATATATATATATATATATATATTCGAAATCATTTTCCAATTATACCTGAACAAGAATCTGCAATTCAAATTCAAAGAAAATTATAAAAGCGAAGCTCTTCCTTGTTTTAAGTATGTACTCATTATTATTCATAATTTATAAAGTGTGCGGGCGTATTTTGACGTACTGCAGTGCGCTTCCCATAAAGTTCTTTTTAAACTTTATTCAAGAAATAAAACTTAATTGAAAAGTATAAAATCATTATTACGTAATTTGAGTCTAAAATTGACATAACGTTCTTGGACGTGACCTTGAAGGTTAACGATTTAGCTATTACGTACAAAAATACAGTTAAATAATTATACTCTAATTTCCGTAACCTTTTGTTTGCGAAGAAGTGTGGTGTTCTAAAATTCACGATAGAAATCCTTTTATATTGTTTTCGTGATTTTCGGCTACTTCTGCTTTTAAGAATGGAAGTTAAAAATAAGAGTCCGTCCAATCATTTTGGAAAATAAAATAATGCCGATTTTATATATATATATATATATATATATATATATATATATATATATATATATATATTTTTTAATATATATATATATATATATATATATATATATATATATATATATATATATATATATATATATATATATATATATATATATATATATATATATATATATATATATATATATATATATATATATATATATATATATATATATATATATATATATATATATATATTAGTGATGCAGGTAACATCCGCATCCGCATCCGCATCCGCGGAGCATCCGCACATTATTAAAGATCCGCATCCGCATCCGCATCCGCGCTTTGCCCTGCGGATGTTGCGCGGATATTTATTGTCGAGATTTGATAAAGAATTTTATAATAAAAATACTTAAGATGAATCTGAAAATGAAAATGATTTGAAGGCAATTCAAAAACGGCTTGATATGACATATCTTACTGTTATCAAAGACGTTCCAACTCACTGGAATAGTACACTTCATATGATGGAAAGAATGGTATTGCTCAAAGAACCTCTTGCTTTGTACGCCAGTTCGTATTCAACATTCTTACTAATGTGGAAAATGACATCATATCACACTGCATTAAGCTATTGAAACCATTTGAAGAAATTACCAAAAAAATCAGCGCCTCTACAGCTTCTGTCTCCGATGTAATACCATTAATCTCAACGCTAAGGAAGCATTTTGAACCATCTTCAAATGAAAATGATGACGGTTTAAAAAGAATGAAAGATGTTATAAAACTAAAGCTAGAAAAACGCTTTGGTTCTGTGGAAATTAATGACCTTCATAATTATTGCAACTTACTTAGATCCCCGTTATAAAGGCAAATTTTTTTTGTAACACAATATTAGAACAAGTTAAATCGTCACTTTGTGTTGCAGTTGAAAAACTTCAATCCGAACAGTCTATTAATTCGCCATCCCTTTTAAGGAAAAAAACGAAATCTACAGAACCAACACCTTCTACAAGTAAATCAATAACAGATTCACTGGAAGAATTTCTACAGTCCAGTAGTTATGAAGAAACACACTCATTACCAAAAGATGTAGTGCAAATGATTGAAAACTATCACCAAGAAAACGACTAGATACAAATGATGATCCTATCAGTTTGTGGAAAGTTAAAATGTTTACCCACGCTTGAGTAAACCTGCAAGGAAATACTTGGCTCCTTCAACTAGTGTTCCAAGTGAGTATTTAGCAATGCTAGCTAATATATGATGATAAGAGAAACAGACTCTCAGCAGAAAAGGCAGAAAAATTGATGTTTCTCAAGCACAACCTTCTTATATTTGAATTTCATTACTAGTGCAAAAAGTATATAACCCATTGTAAAATCATTGTAAAAAGGGCAGAGGTTGGGGAAAGTGGTTGTTGGGGTGCATTAAATGTGGGTCGCCGTCCCGCACCCTGGTAACACAATTATCTTAATAGATTGTGGCTAAAACTCTATATATATATATATATATATATATATATATATATATATATATATATATATATATATATATATATATATATATATATATATATATATATATATATATATATATATCAAACATCCGCATCCGCATCCGCATCCGCGGATATTAAAATCAAACATCCGCATCCGCGGATGCGAAAAAAATGACATCTGCTGCATCACTAATATATATATATATATATATATATATATATATATATATATATATATATATATATATATATATATATATATATATATATATATATATATATTAGTGGCATATATATATATATATATATGGAAAAGTTACTTAACGGCCACACGGAACGGGAGGTCGGATAAGAAAGATCTTTACGCAGGTAGCCTATATGATACATAGATAGATGTTCTAGGGGTGAAATGAGGTTAGGTCAGAGGTTAAGTTAAGTTAAGTAAATTTAAGTTAAGTTAAGTTAAGTTAAGTTAAGTTAAGTTAAGTAACTATTGTTTTTATTATTTTAATAACTAATTAATAATTTTAATAATTAATAATTCTAATAATTATTTTTAATTAATAATTAATAATTTTAATAAATTTTTTACATTGCAAATACGCTAGTGATTCTACATCACTTTGACTCATTAAAAATATATCTTCAACAGTTACGGATAGTGTGACCGTAAAAGACACACTGAACGCTTCACACACGTTCGTTCCTATATATTTTATTGAATTTAAATAAAGGCGCAAAAAACTAGTTAGCAACAGAATCCACAAAAAAAATAATTACTTTGAAAACTTCTTCCTTCGCCCCTAAAAATGTTTATTTTTATTTAAACTTTTTTATTGATATACAGTACATTTACCAATTTACACTATTAACGTGTAGCCGTTAAGTAACTTTCACATATATATATATATATATATATATATTTATATATATTGAGTAATCTATATATACATATATAAAGTATATATATATATATATATATATATATATATATATATATATATATATATATATATATATATATATATATATATATATATATATATATATATATATATATATATATATATATATATATATATATATATATATATATATATATATATATATATATATATATATATATATATTTATATATATTGAGTAAACTACTTTGACGTAGACGACATTTTTGCCGCCATTCCCCATGATATCAATCCCACAGATGTTCTCTCCTTCATCAATACCATACACTCCTCAGTTCAATTTACCATAGAATATTCTTATAAATTCCTCGTTACCCTTTCTTGACACTTTACTCCTTTGGAAAAACCATTCAAAAATATTATACACTACCCACAGAAAACATACCTCATCATGCACCAAACTACATCCATTGGCTCTCCAACCATACCAGAAACACAAAACTTGCTATATTATCTTCCCTTTACTTGCGACCGTTTCGCATCTGCTCACCCCTCCTTCTACGAACAGAAACAGAATACATACACAATGTCTTTACATATCTATTATATCCTGATTATTTCATCATACAAGCATACAAAAAAGCAGCCAAAAATACTACAACATTGATTCCATAAACAAACCTCCCACTACATATTTACCAGTACCCTACATGCCATTACACAATATTAAACCTATCATCCCCAAAAATATCACCCTCATTCCCTCTACATTACATTAAAAAAACACACTCCGCCCTCCTAAACACACAAACAATATCTCAAAACTATGTGTATACAATATCCTTTGTAAAATGTGTAACAAAACATACATAGGGGAGACAACCGATTTAACAAGAAGAAAATATCAGCACAGCTTAGATTTGAGAAAAGATTGCACAAATTCACCACTTACCAATTATCGCAGAACATTTAACCACTCCATCAATATAAATGCAATAAATCCCATTAGAAATATCAACAATGTTGCCAACCGCAAAATAATAGAATCTTTCTGCATCTACAACTCTAATAATTACAACAAGCAACCGGTTGAAATAAAAATAGATCCAATACAGAATGAATTTTTGAAAACATCTCAATACTTCAATAGTACCATCAAAAAAATGAACTACTAACTAGAACAAATATCACAACAAGAAGAACCTTAAATTCCTTCCTTCCCTTTGCCAGAAGAGGTTTCAAAAGGAGACGAAAGCTAGCTGATCTAAATATTTAATTAATTTGAAACTCAATAATGTTATAATTTTGTGAAAAGTGTTAAAAAAAAATTTAAAAAGATTATCATCAATACCTAGGGTATATATATATATATATATATATATATATATATATATATATATATATATATATATATATATATATATATATATACTTTATCTTCGAAATTTTTGGATTGATTCACGGTATAATGGATAAAATTGTACCACTCAAGACTTCCAATATTTTTATATGAACCAGATGTCATTTTTCGCATCCGAGGATGCGGATGCGATCACGGATGCTGATGTTTAATTTAATATCCACGGATGCAAGATGCAGATGTTGATATATATATATATATATATATATATATATATATATATATATATATATATATATATATATATATATATATATATATATATATATATATATATATATAATATATATATATATATATATGACTAATATATTTCGAGTTTTAGTCACAATCTATTAAGATAATTGATTACCAGGGTGCGGGACGGGAACCCAACTTAAATGCACCCCACCAAACCTCTTTTACCAACCTCCCTTAATGAAAGAGATTTTAATGGATTATATACTTTTTACTAGTATTGAAATTCAAATATAGGAAGGTTGGCTTGAGAAACATCAATTTTCTGCCTTTTCTTCTGTTGAGAGTCTGTTTCTCTTTTCATCATATATTAGCCCAGCATTGCTAAATACTCTCTCACTTGGAACACTAGTTGGGAGACAGGCTAAGTATTTCCTTGCAAGCATGGGTAAACATTTTGGTTAACTTTCCACCAACTGATAGGATCATCATTTGTATCTAGTAGTATTTCTTGGTGATAGTTTTCAAACATTTGCACTTCATCTTTTATTAGTGCGTGTGTTTATTAATTACTACTGGACTGTAGAAATTCTTTCAGAGAATCTGTTATTGATTTACCTGTAGAAGGTGTTGATTCTGTAGTATTTCGTTTTTTTCCTTTTAATGGGTGACGAATTAATAGACTGTTCGGATTGAAGTTTTTCAACTGCAACACAAAGTGACGATTTAACTTGTTCTAATATTTATTGTTTTACAAAAAAAACAAAAACTTGCCTTTATAACGGGGATCTAAGTAAGTTGCAATAGTATGAAGGTCATTGATTTCCACAGAACCAAAGCGTTTTCTAGCTACTTTTATTACATCTTTTTCATTCTTTTTAAACCATTATCATTTTCATTTGAAGATGGGTTCAAAAGCTTCCCTTAGCGTTGACATTAATGGTATTTCATCGGAGACAGAAGCTGTAGAGGTGCTGATTTTTTTGTAATTTCTTCAAGTGGTTTCAATAGCTTAATGCAGTGTGATATGATGTCATTTTCCACATTAGTAAGAATGTTAACTTTGGAATACGACCTGGCGTACAAAGCAAGAGGTTCTATGAGCAATACCATTTTTTTTTTCCACCATATGAAGTGTACTATTCCAGCGAGTTGGAAAGGCTTTGATAACAGTAAGATATGGAATATCAAGACGTTTTTGTTTCATTTCATTTCATTTCATTTCATTTTTCATTTCATTTTCAGATTAATCTTAAGTATTTTTATTATAAAATTCTTTATCAAATCTCAACAATAAATATCCGCGCAACATCCGCAGGGCAAAGCGCGGATGCGGATCTTTAATAATGTGCATGCTCCGCGGATGTGGATGCGGATGTTACCTGCATCACTAATATATATATATATATATATATATATATATATATATATATATATATATAATATATATATATATATATATATATATATATATATATATATATATCACTATGATATATATATATTTAAAAAAGTTCACCACTCCACGGGCGCAGCCCTATTCAAGGAGGGGAACTTCTCTAGGTAATTTCTACCTAGGATCGAACTAATTCAAACCCGCGACCTTGCCATGCGACTCCGTCGCTCTTCCGTCTGAGCCACGGTATATATATATATTTTTTTTTTAAAAAAGTTCACCTCACGGGGCATAGCCCTATTCAAGGAGAGGAACTTTCTAGGTAATTTCTACTACCTAGGATCCGAACTAGGTTTCGACCTACGACCTTGCCATGCGACTCCGTCGCTCTACCGTTGGGCCTATATGTATATATATATATATACATAATAATAATAATAATAATAATATATATATAATATATATATATATATATAATAATATATATATATAATATATATATATATATATATATATATATATATATAATAATAATATAATATATATATGTATATATATATATATATATAATAATAATAATAATAATAATATAATATATATATATATATATATATACATGTCTCTCTCTCTCTATGTGTGATATATATATATATATATATATATAGAACTTATATATATATATATATATATATTAGACTAATGGTTTTTTTTAGGACTACTGAATTTTCCAATATTTTCAATAAAAATGCGAGACTAGACTTCCCACATCGTTGATTAGCTATTTTTTCTTCCTATTAGAAATTCAAAATATAACAAGGAAAAAAAACAGCTTTTTTAGTAGTTGTAAAAATAGAAGTGATGGTGCTAAATATTTAATATATAAATAATCTACATGAAGTTTCACGGTCGCATAGAGACCGAATATTTTTATCCTGTATATAAATATATATATATATATATATATATATATATATATATATATATATATATATATATATATATATATATATATATAAATAAATATATATATATATATATATATATATATATATATATATATATTAGTGATACAGCAGATGTCATTTTTTTCTCATCCGCGGATGCGGATGTTTAATTTTAACATCCACGGATGCAGATGCTAATATTAATAATATATAATAATAATATATGTAATATATATATAATAATAATAATATGTAATAATATATAATAATATTTGTTATATTCGTCATAGCGGTTAATAATAAAAAAATATATGTAATAATAATAATAATAATAATAATAATAATAATAATAATAATAATAATAATAATAATAATAATAATAATAATAATAATAATAATAATAATAATAATAATAATAATAATAATAATAATAATAATAAATATATATATATATATATATATATATATATATATATATATATATATATATATATATATATATATATATATATATATATATATATATATGCTATATATATTTAAGTTTTAGCCACAACCTATTAATATAATTGTTACCAGGGTGCGGGACGGGAACCCAACTCAAATGCACCCCACCAACCTCTTTCCCCAACCTCCGACCTTAATGAAAGAGATTTTACAATGGATTATATACTTTTTGCAATAGTATTGAAATTCAAATATAGGAAGGTTGTGCTTGAGAAACATCAATTTTCTGCCTTTTCTGCTGAGAGTCTGTTTCTCTTTTCATCATATATTAGCCCAGCATTGCTAAATACTCTCTCACTTGGAACACTAGTTGGAGGACAGGCCAAGTATTTCCTTGCAAGTTTACTCAAGCGTGGGTAAACATTTTGCTTAACTTTCCATCAACTGATAGGATCATCATTTGTATCTAGTCGTTTTTCTTGGTGATAGTTTTTCAATCATTTGCACTACATCTTTTGGTAATGCGTGTGTTTCTTCACTTCACTACTGGACTGTAGAAATTCTTCCAGTGGATTTTATTGATTTGCTTGTAGAAGGTGTTAGTTCTGTAGATTTCATTTTCCTCTGGGTTACCGAATTAATAGACTGTTCGGATTGAAGTTTTTCAACTGCAACACAAAGTGACAATTTAACTTGTTCTAACATTGTATTACAAAAAAACTTGCCTTTATAACGGGGATCTAAGTAAGTTGCAATAGAATGAAGGTCATTAATTTCCACAGAACCAAAGCGTTTTCTAGCTCTAGTTTTATTACATCTTTCATTCTTTTTAAACCGTCATCATTTTCATTTGAAAATGGTTCAAAATGCTTCCTTAGCGTTGAGATTAATGGTATTACATCGGAGACAGAAGCTGTAGAGGCGCTGATTTTTTTTGGTAATTTCGTCAAATGGTTTCAATAGCTTAATGTGATATGATGTCATTTTCCATATTAGTAAGAATGTTAACTTTGGAATACAAACTGGCGTACAAAGCAAGAGGTTCTCTGAGCGATACCATTCTTTCCATCATATGACATGTACTATTCCAGCGAGTTGGAACGTCTTTGAAAACAGTAAGATATGGAATATGAAGCCGTTTTTGAATTACCTTCAACTCATTTTCATTTTCATTTTCATTTTCATTTTCATTTTCATTTTCATTTTCATTTTCATTTTCATTTTCAGACTCATCTTAAGTATTTTTATTATAAAATTCTTTATCAAATCTCGACAATAAATATCCGCTCAACATCCGCAGGGCAAAGCGCGGATGCGGATCTTTAATAATGTGCGGATGCTCCGCGGATGCGGATGCTCCGCGGATGCGGATGCGGATGCGGATGTTACCTGCATCACTAATATATATATATATATATATATATATATATATATATATATATATATATATATATG
>JABUQX010144339.1:0-7500 GCA_015478945.1 Trachelipus rathkii
GATACTTCGATTCAGGTGGAAAAGACTAAAAATTCATCTGGTAAATCACAGCAATTCGAAATTATTTAAATGTTCTGGGTGCAGCTATGTATGTAATCAAGAAAAGTCATAAAAATTCATCTGCTAACTCAGCGAACAAAGTTATTTAAATGTTCTGAGTGCAGCTATGAATGTAATCGGAAAGATAGATTAAAAATTCATCTTCTAATCATAGCAATTTGAAATTATTTAAATGTTCTGAGTGCAACTTTGAATGCAATCAGAAAAATGACTTAAAACGTCATCTGCTAACTCACAGTAATTCGAAATTTAAGTGTTATGAGTGTAGCTATGAATGTATTAGGAAATGTCAATTCTAACTATCATAGCAATTCGAAATTATTTAAATGTTCTGAGTGCAGCTATGAATGTAATCAGAAAAGTAACTTAAAAATTCATCTGCTAACTCACAGCAATTCGAAATTATTTAAATGTTCTGAGTGCAACTACGAATGTAATGAGAAAAGAAATTTAAAAAGACACATTCTTAAGAAGCATGGAACTGGCCCAAGAAATAAAGAAATCGACGAAAATAAAAATGCATAAAGAAATTCCATTGCAAACTGAAAATTAAAGAAACGCTAATTATAAAGAAAGATGATTTTGATTATTATGAAATAGATCTGGAAGAATAGTCATAATGGAAATACATAAAGTGTCTCTTTACAAGACAAAGAAAGACCTTCAAGTGAGGAACTAGAAAGCTCATCCGTAATAAGTGTTGAATAGATTTGCCTCTAGAAGAATTACAATAGTTCCTTACCATTCTCGAGATACCAGCATAGACCAGAGTGATGATGATGAAATTTTAAACAAGATAGCAAAGTATCAAGACGAGCATATGGTTAATTGGTATTTCTAGAAAATAATTGATTGAATAACTCTAGTGCAGTGTTGTAGTTGGTATTGGGAAGTGCCTAAAAATTCTGTAGTGTTCCAGGTAAACTTTTGAACTCTACTATAGCAAAGATCAATAGTGTGAAGTTAGCTATCGATTTTGTTTAGGACTTCCGTGGCGAAATTAAAGGACATTCTAAAATTCTAAAAGGACATTCTAAAATGACATTATTAAAATAAAAAAGACAAGTTTTTTAACCCTTTTTATATTAATTATTTAATAATTATTTTTAATTAGTTTTAATAACTATTTTATAAATTAAATTCGGCTACTTTTGTGGCGCAAAAAAAATATCGGTCGCTAACTTCACACCTATCAAAAATCGCCGAAAAGTAGGGATAAAATTGAATGTATCTTACAACAACATAGTTATAGTTAATGAAGATCAAGAATTGAGTAACGGTCGTACTCGTGTCCCTAAATAACAATTAATAATTATGGTAATTAAAGAAATAATAATATTTTATGTAGGTCATAATTGACAAGAGTGAAACGCATGACTAAGTGTTCCTTATTCATGGCTGATAAGAATATCGAATATATATAAAATAGGAGGAGGAACCAATTTACTCTTGAAGAGACGAATTAAGGAAAAAAATATTAATTTAAACTTTCTTATTTAAAAGGTTATGAAAATTAAATAAAGGAATGCAGTATTCAATCTCTTCTCATTTATTTGTCTCTCAACTCTTTATCCTACCTCTTCCCCCCCAACATACCCTTCCCCTGAGTACTTTATTAACCTGAAAAATGCATACCGGTGAATTCTGAATCGGAGAAGTGAAGAAAATCTCTTACCTCTTTTATATGAGTGAAGTAAATCTTGGCATGAAACAGAAAGAAATCAGAAAGACGTGTAAATGTAGCAATTAATTTATGAGTATAAATTGGAATGAATTTTGGATTGGATAATTAAGTGCGATTCAATTCGGTTCTGAATAAAAGGAGAAAGACGCTTGCAGAAGACATCAGAGTAAATAATGAAGAATTAGAGATGGAAGGGAATTAGTATTGGGCAAAATGGTATTGTAAATGTTGTATTAACTAATTAGGATTAATAAAATTTTATATTAAATGTTTTTTTCACGAATTAAGTGTCTTAATGATACATGTAATTAGATTAATGAAATCTAATTAAAAATGAATAAGAACAAGATGATGATGACTCAATTGAAACTTAATTTAATACTTTTTTTTATTTAATTGTTTTTATACACAAGTGATTCAAACTTCTTTTTAGACCCAAATTAATTACGCTTATATACAGAAGGTTGACTCAATTTTACAGTTACTCTCCTCAACAGAGTCGAAGGACGAGAAAATTTTATAACTTTTATAATTTTCCCTCAATCTTAACAAAAAATTTGTTATTCTTAAAATCTCGTCTAATTCTTTATTTTTAAAGTTACAAATCATCCTTGTAGCTTTACGTTTTACTACCTTTTAACACATCTATGAACTTTTCTTAGCTATGTACTCCAAATTTACGCGTACGTTCGGTTAACGACCTAATTTTACTATTATTTTTCTTTCTTGTCATGATCGCAGCGGAAAAGCTTGTTTTATCGCCAAAAAACTTTGGAGTTACTAAACGAGTGACGTAAACTTCGGGATATGGTGGAATTACATAGTTTAAATACTGAAAGGCATGCAAAGTAGTATTTAGTCAAATCGTTTTGCTAGCCTATGAACTTTCTCGTGCAACAATAGTAAAGCAAAGACCAAAGTATAGAAAATGTATACAAGTGACATTGAGAAAGGGAACTAACGCCATAAAAAGAATGATTTCTGTTCTCCAACTCGCCATAACTTAATTCTCGATACTTTACTGGAGCAGTAGAAGGTTTGTTATGGAAATGGCACTGATTGGATGATGATGTAGGTGACAACTGTGACGAATTTACGAATTTTTCTCTTCAATAGCTAATGGATCATCAAACTTGCTCTTTTAAAGTAGAAAAAAGTATTAAATAAACGTTGATATCGGACTGCTACTAATAACACTATGACTAGTGATCATACATCTTTTGCTATTTACAGTTATTTTACACAACAAACTTTCTATAGCTTCGGGTAAATACAAGAATTAGTCTCCGTCAATATCTTGTGCCCGCCATCCATCCAGTAAAATCGCGAAGTCGACACCTATCCCAAAAGTCTAAAGTCGGTTGACTTGAAGGCCTGGCATCATCTCCACCCTAGACGACTCCAGTCTGGCTGACCTTAATTTTACGCTCACCCCCTTTGTAAAGTTTTCATGTTCGCTTCATTCTCTAGTTAGGAATTCTTAATTACCAAACTTTCAGTCGGACTGCTCATATCTCACCTTCCCGCGCCAAAGTTTTCAGTGTTCGTTTCATCCATTCCATTCTGGATGCCTTACTCAGAGTCAGAGCAGGGAAATTTGAAACGGAGGCGCAACTTCTAGTCAGGGTGCTCAGACCTGACCTGCGCTTATACCCCCGCTCCAAAGTTTCATTATTTTCAGTAGATTCCTCTTACTCCAAGCAAGATAGCTTATTATCTAGACAGGATGAGTCTCCCGTCAGGCTACCAGCTCACCTGACCCTCCAACCTCACCCCTGCTTAGTTTCATTGCTCGTTTTATTCTTCCAGTATGGATTCTTTACTCAGAGCAAGAGCAAATAAATCTGAAACGGAGGCGCAACTTCCAGTCAGGTTGCTCAGACGCCTGACCTTCACTACCCCTGCGCCAAAGTTTCATTGCACGTTCATTCCTCCAAAATTCACTGACTGACTGGCCCCAGTTTTCTCTCTCTGGGTGTGGTGTTCTAGTCCTCTCGGACCCTCACGCAAAAACAACATTCGCGACTGACTGATTTTATTCTCTGCCCTTGGTGTCCGACAACGACCAGTCAAGCAGCTGATCATAATAGGATTTCGAGAAGGAGGAGCGAGGCTTCAAACTATCGAGTGGCCATGCCTTCCTTCGCTTTCTCCTGTAAAAGAAAAAAAAAAAAAAAAAAGAAAAAAAAAAAAAAGAAAAAAAAACACTTCAACAGGACTTTAGAGGGAGGGGAACGGCTTCGTCGCCAAGTGACCACGGATTCCTTCGCCTTCTCCTCTTCCCTATAAAAATAAAACTACTCAACAGGACTTCGAGAGGGATGAGCAAGGCTTTACGTCGCCGTGTGCCATGGCTTCCTTTGCCTTCTCCCCTCCCCTGTGAAAAACTTAACAGGATTTGATTGCTAGTTTCATTCTCCCATTATTGATTCCTCTTACTCTCGGCAATAGATTTTGGACATTACGACTTAGTCCCTTAACGTTCACACCCCAAGCAAGCTTAGGATATTACGATATCAGTACAAGTTGTTACACAGCGTCAAGGTACGTAGCTCCGTATCATGGTGGATTAATTCAATAACTATGACATGACAGCAGCTTAAAAATCCTTTCTTTTGCACTCCCACGAAAAACGTAAAAGGGTTGCTCGCCTTACCCTTTGTTTCGTCGCCTTTATTGGCAATAATAAAAACAGTATAAGGGAAAGTACCTTACTATTACCCCGAACAGGAGACAACACTTCGAACTTGATGCTATTCCAGCGATAAATAAAGCATCGGATGTACTGACATTTTATCAAGGAGAGAGAGAGAGGGTTCCCTTTGGAAGATTCGAAATACCTAACCAAGAGGTCCACTCTGGTTGGTAAAGAATCTTCTATTGGTCTATACTATTAATCATCAGTCCCTCGATGCATTTTTTTGATAAAAATCCAACAAAAGTTGTGTCATAGCGCATTAATCTCTCTCTCTCTCTCTCTCTCTCTCTCTCTCT
This sequence comes from Trachelipus rathkii, assembly GCA_015478945.1. Classification (NCBI taxonomy): domain Eukaryota; kingdom Metazoa; phylum Arthropoda; class Malacostraca; order Isopoda; family Trachelipodidae; genus Trachelipus; species Trachelipus rathkii. The sequence continues at coordinate 4,739 of JABUQX010144339.1, forward strand.
CTCTCTCTCTCTATATATATATATATATATATATATATATATATATATATATATATATATATATATATATATATATATATATATATATATATATATATATATATATATATATATATATATATATATATATATATATATATATATATATATATATATATATATATATATATATATATATATATATATATATATATATATATATATATATATATATATATATATATATATATATATATATATATATATATATATATATATATATATATATATATATATATATATATATATATATATATATATATATATATATATATATATATATATATATATATATATATATATATATATATATATATATATGGCACTTTCCCTTTAAAAGGATGTTACATAAAAATACAGATATCGAAATATCGCTCAGGTATCGAGAAACCTGACTGTCGAGGCCAATTGTGGATTTTTAACTATGGGTGTATGCACCGCCCACAGGGTCCATTTCCCTACTTGACTCTGTGCGGTCATAAATGCACTCTAGCGAGGAGATCCGACATACCAGAGGTGACTGACGTAAAGTATTCTCTAAAGGCAACCACAGAAATCTCTGAAACACTTTCCTCCTTTAGTAGTACCGGCTAATATTTTAATTAACAGTTCCAACTTTCTCACCAATACTACTGTTAGTGTAGAGTGAAATAAAGATGTAACGGGATTGTGATACAAGGACAAGAGGTGTCTACAATCCTTATGTAACCCAGCTTGAATACAGAAAGACGCCTAAATTTAATGTTGTGATCAGGAAGAATTCCCAAACTAAGAATATGAAGTGTTGCCAGATCGCAATCACTTCACATAATTTTTGGCAAATCTGGCCTTCGCCCGTAGACCTTAATACTGGCAACCTGGCATTTTAAAACGTCACCAAACGTAAAAAATTTCCCTAATTCTGTGTAATATAGAATAAAATTCTGTATAAAATAGCAACCATTTTTTTAGTGCAAATGCAAAAACGAAAATGGCTTTAATCTCATTAGTTGTGTATTTGTTTTTTAAGTTTTATACAATCAAATAGGAATCTTAGGAAAATACATGTAGATGGTTAAAAAATTATATTAAAGGAAAATTCCTAGTCACAAAAGGCCAGTTCAGAAATGTTTTATTTTATATTGTTTTATTTTTATATTGATTTATCTTTATACTTTCATTTTTATATTGTTTTATTTATTCATCCAGTTTTCATATTTACATGATTATATAATCTCATTAGATGTATATTTGTTTTTTTGAGTTTTAAACAATTAAATAGGAATCTTAGGGTTTTTTGTCCTTCATAAAAAAATGAAAAAACCCGGGTAAAATGGGGCAAAATCAACAGAACTTGACAATTACTATACTTATATATATATATATATATATATATATATATATATATATATATATATATATATATATATATATATATATATATATATATATATCTAAGTGGCGGCTCCTGCCTTCGTTGCATGTTTGTGCAACGACCACTTTTTTTCCTATATCAACGATATTTTGTTTTTTAATTATTTGTCAGAAAATTTCACATTTACTCATATATATATATATATATATATATATATATATATATATATATATATATATATATATATATATATATATATATATATATATGTATATAAACCGTATATAAGACTGATTTTCCTCGCGTTACCAATTATAATGCAACTTTATAGCATTATCTCATCCGGATACTGAGCGATATTTTGAGAATGTGCTAGTGATTTAACATTAGCTATATAGGGAAAACTTCGTTGCAAGGCATGTCTCAACTCAAGTTTTGAAAAATAAACGATATAAAAAAAAATTCGTTCGCTTTTAAATTTTTTATTTATATGTTCTTGTGAAGCTCTATTTCGATAAGTTTTCAACTCATTTAAAAATAAATCACTGAAAGAATATATATATATATATATATATATATATATATATATATATATATATATATATATATATATATATATATATATATATATATATATATATATATATATATATATATATATATATATATATATATATTATTGTTATTATTATTATTATTATTATTATTATTATTATTATTATTATTATTATTATTATTATTATTATTATTATTATTATTATTATTATTATTATTATTATTATATTATTATTATGTGTGTATTATTATTATTAGTAGTAGTGAGTAGTAGTAGTAGTAGTAGTAGTAGTAGTAGTAGTAGTAATTAGAAGAATATGACGTAGTCAGAAAGAAAGTAGCCTTACCGCCTTTTACCTTTAAGTGAGACCAGTAGCATTCAAATCCACCCTAGGGCACAAGGGACGTGCTCACTGTGGCATCTACGTCAATGTGGGGTTCATCCCTGGGCAAAGCCCACAACCATACCCCTTGAAAATCAAGCCATTTCACTCCCTATTATGCACCTTTCTTCTTCTCAGCCAAACTCATTCCTCCCCTTTAATTCCTTTGCAGCTCAATCCACTTTCTTCGTCTCCCAGCCAGTCGATTTAACACACTCCCCACTATACACCCGTTTAACCAACCGATTATCATCCATCCTCACATGACCAAACCATCTCGATGTACTCTCGTTTATTTCTCATTTACTCCTTTCTTCACTCCCCCCTAATACGATCATTCCTCATTTAATCAATTTTCTCACACCTAACACACCTCTGAGGATTGTCCATCAGAACACATTGTACTTTGAATCTATACCTCTTATTCCAGA
>JABUQX010144339.1:12500-31247 GCA_015478945.1 Trachelipus rathkii
ATATATATATATATATATATATATATATATATATATATATATATATATATATATGTAGGTATAGATGAGTTTAACAGATTCTGAAATATAATATATTTCAATAATTGTTTTTTTATAATCTAGGCCCCATGTTGAAGTAACTAGAACAGTGTTTATGAAGCCTCTCCCTCATATATAAATTTAATGAATCAACGCAAAAATATTTTGAGCGAAAAGAAATGATATATGAAAACAACGAAATATGTTGTTTATAAAAATATCGTAAAATTGGCAGGTAACAGTAACATTGCTAATATAGCTATATATATATTAAATTTTACTTTTCGGCGGCACTAATTTTTTAGAGTTTATTTTCGATATTTGTTGGGTTCGATTAAATCGAAAATCGATACTTTGTTATATTGATACATAAAATCGATATTTGGTAATATATATATATATATATATATATATATATATATATATATATATATATATATATATATATATATATATATATTCTTCTTCTTCTCTATATATATATATATATATATATATATATATATATATATATATATATATATATATATAGCTATAGTAAATCAAATGTCTCAAATGGTTTTGAGATTTATAGAGTACGAATAGATTGTTTCGAATTGTCCCAAAAGTACTCATTTTGGGATTTATTGTTTTTTGGGGTATATCACTAACGAATACCCACGGGTAGTCCGCCCTGATGTCAAAGTCGGGGTCTCCTAGGTGGACTACGAGTTAATCCCCATAAAATTGTAAACAGCCCCGTCCCCCATTGGCTCCAGGCCCCTTAAAAAGTGTCTCATTTAGGGGGCTCGTTGATCACTAATGCCGTAAAGTAGCCTAAACTTTACTGATTCCACTGTGCCGTAAAACTAGCCCTAACCTTTAATAATAAAGCTTACAGTAGATACTTCAGATAGTTTGTATAAATATATATATATATATATATATATATATATATATATATATATATATATATATATATATATATATATATATATATATATATATATATATATATAATATATACTATATATAGTAACTACTACCTAAAAAGGGCCACTTTTTTAAGTTTGGCAATAGCTACTAAACTATTTAACATAAGAATTTAAAAGAAGTTCTCTTAGATTTCCAGGTGCTATGTATTTTAATAAATAAATTATGTTTTGCTTATAAATTGTAAAAATTATTTAGACTGAAGTGAAAAAAAAATACACTTTTTGCAAGGGCCAGCATGTGTATGACAAAAAAAACCCCCTGCTAATCTTGCTAGAGTTAATTTTTGGTATTTTAGGTTATTATCTTGTTATTTAAGGTTTTTGACCAAAGGCCAAAATTTTTTTTTTTTTTTTTTGAAATTAAAATAAAAAAATAGTAAAAAATAAAGAATTAAAATTTTCAAAAATCATCCCATTTGGGTCAACCCTCATAACTCTTGGTTGAAGTTAATTTTTTGTGTTTTTTTAAGTTATTATTTTGTTATTTAAGTTTTTTGTGACTAAATATGAAGATATTTTTTAAATAAAAAAATAATAAAGCACTCAAAAAGGTAAAAATTTCCTTAGAATTAAACAAAAATCAAGTGGGCAACTCTTATAACTCTTGCTCTATATATATACTGTATATATACAGCAAGAGTTAAGAAGATGAATTTTATAACATTTATGAAAAGTGACCCTTTACATATAAACTATTTTTTTAGACAATATACTAAAGTAAACCAAAAATAAACAATATACCATGTTGTTAGGTATTATAACACATATACAGGCCAATTTTCATTCCAAAAAAAAGTGGGCCTTTTTTGTCATACAAATGGGCCCTTTTTGTATAGTCTTTTCGATGGTACCTGTGTGTTGATTGGCTGCACCAAATTTCTTGAAATTTGGTGTGGGATTACCTTTTGCATGGGACTAACATAATTTAATTCAATATTAATATAATTTCTAGAGATCTTAATGCAGTATTGACTGGAAAAGTACCCAAATGGTTTTTCACAATCGTCAAAAAGTAGGCGAAATTTTTGAAAAATTTCAAAAAATTCCCAAAATTCAAAAAATCGAATTTGAACCATTATAACACCTTTAAACATGCATACTCAATGGGGTTAATAGGTCCACCAATTTTTTTCGCTCTACACATCATATATACGGAGCCTTTTTTACATAACAAAACTATTTTTTAATTGCCATACCTAACCTTTTATGGGTATATATATATATATATATATATATATATATATATATATATATATATATATATATATATATATATATATATATATATATATATATAAATATATATATATATATATATATATATATATATATATAAAGATATATGTAATGCAGTGGTACGTGAAATGTATAACATGACTTTCATTTATGTATGTTTAAGGTAAAGGCTAAGTATTGTTATTGCAATACTATTTTTTTTGTTATATATTTAATGTACGCTGCAAAGGCTCCATTGAAAATAGTGTAAATATGTTTGTATTTTTAAGTGTAAATAATAGCCAATGAAAACTCGTTTTTTAAAGCTTAATTTTGAAATCTAAGTTATCATTAGAGTTTGAATAACTGAGTCAGCCTGACCGTGGAGGGTTGAAGCGGACCACCATTGAAGGGTGACTCGGACCATCTGTTTAAATTAGTCTTACTTTTAATTAATTTTATATATTTTTAGGCCCTTTTTAATATAATTATTATTTATCATATTAAAATTCAATAATAAGTAATAAAAATGTCAATAATGATAATTAAAATAAGAATAAAAATAAGGTGGTCGGATTCACCCCTCTGCTCAAAAATTTTGACACTTTTGAATTCGTTTTTATTAAGAAAATTTATTATTTTAAAAATTTTCCACTTAATATAAGTAACTTTTATTATATTTAAATTAATTATATTAATAAAAATGTTCAATAATAATAAGTAAAATACAAAAAACAATGGTGGTCGAGTCACCCCTCATCATTTTTACGGCAGAATTGGAATTGGACCCAGTTAGGCTCCCGATTTTTTGCCACTAATACTGTTTGGATCAAAAATTTTACTTTGCCAGTTTAAAGCCATATACTCGAGTGTATCCACTGAAAAAATAATTAAAAATCCATCAAACAATTTTTCATTTTTATAACGAAGTTAAAAAAAACTCACATTTTCAAAGTGAAATTCTATTGAAGGACATTTTGTACCCTAATTTCTAACATTTTTAAAATATAAAAACTTTCTAGAATTAAGATGGTCTAAATAAAACTTGTAGTACTACTGTGTGGCTATCATTTATGAAAAAATATTTTTTTTTTGTTATTTTATTTTATTTAGAGTGGACCGAATCACCCCTCCTAAAGAGGCAGGCCCGGTCACCCCGTATATTTAATGTACGCTGCAAAGGCTCCATTGAAAATAGATGTAAATATGTTTGTATTTTAAATGTAAATAATAGCCAATGAAAACTCGTTTTAAAGCTTAATTTTGAAAGCTAAGTTATCATTGGCCATTATTGACAAAAGCTTTATCAATGTTAATTTGATTATTATTATTATTATTATTATTATTATTATTATTATTATTATTATTATTATTATTAATATTTTTAAAGCATTTATAAGGATACTACGTCTTATTATTTATACAAATGATTTTATATATATATATATATATATATATATATATATATATATATATATATATATATATATATTATATATATATATATATATATATATATATATATATATATATATATATATATATATATATATATATATATATATATATATATATATTTAGTTAATTGAATAAATGTATTTTATAAGGTGAGGAAGTGCAATATCTTCAATGTTGTTAGTCTTTCATATTTTTGTTTTTCAACGAAAATTGATATTTCTTGAGAAGGTGTGTAATTTCACAAGAGATACCAATATTACGTACTTACTAAATATTTGGTATATGTTTATCTTCATAAATTAATTGATAAATGTATACATCATTGTAATTACTGTTTTAAAGGTTATGATTGGTTATTAAAGCGTAAGCTAAGCTACTGGAAGTTATATAAATAGTAAAATTATGAATATTTGGGATCTTTTTGCTTTTGTTGTTGCCCATCTGACATGTATAATTTAGTTGGTAGCCGTTGACGCCTTGTATCCGATCAATTTTATTTTTGTTAGTGTCTGTAAATTTCGTGTCCAAGTAGTGATTGTTTTATTATTATTTTTTATTATAAAGCAAATGTATTATATGTTTAAAATATAATATTGTGGTGATTTCAATGTGGAAAATTTTGCTAATTATTTTGTAGTAAAGATAAAGGTATTTTTAGAAGTGTTTTCAAATTAATTTGTGTTTATATATTGTGAATATTTTATGCAGTGTGATCTCAAAAGTATCGTCTGCAAACTGTAATTTTGCAAGGTGCATTATGTTCGATTGTTGCTAGGTATAACTGGCAGGTAAGCTCTTATGTTACTGACATTTATTTTGAAGTGTTGCAAGTATTATTTTGTGCAAATAAATATAAAACATTTAACAGTTTGATATTTATTTATTTTAATATATGGTTAAATTGTCAAAGTCACAGTTTTCTTGTTTAATTAAAAGATTTGTTTAATTCACTAATAGGCAACTCTTTGCATTCTCGTGACAGCTGAGTTTATATGTCAGCTGATCTTGTAGTAAATTTTGTACACACTTATAAATCGACATACTTATGTAAATGCTAAAATCATTTAATTTTCAAGTAGAGATTTTGTATTTCTTATTTAAACGACCAGTCTATATGTTTTTATTAATATAGTTTACATATTTATATCCATTCTTGCGCATAAATATGTATGTATATTTTATAGATACATATTTATGTCCAAGGATCTATATAAATTTAAAGATAAAGTATCTTTATTCTTTAATTGATTAACAGTATAAGATATAGCATTGGTATAGTACTGTGATTCTATATATTCTATGTGCATGTTAGTTGTTTAAGGACAACTAGCTATATGTTCGTGAATTTATAAAATCGAGTTTTGTAAGAACAGTACATTTTTATATATTTTTTTTATTTAAAATATAATTGATATTCAGTGTTGTGGTTCTATATATTCTGTGCGTATGTATGTAGATATCCCAGGACATCTAACTACATATTCGCGAATTTATAAAACCTATCCTTGTAAGTACAGCACGCTTTTATTTTATTTTTTTTTATTTATTAAAATATTTTCTAAAATTATTCCCATAGTTTCCTTGAGTGTTTCCAAACGTATTCTACATTCTTATTTATTTGAATTTTTAAGTAGTAAATATTTTAAGTCTTAAAGACATTGGTTTCATGATCAGAACATTGGTCATTAAACAGGTGAGTTCATTGATAAGAAATAATATTGACTGAACGGTTCTCATATAAGGTAATTGAACTCGGTCAAACCGTTGTTCCACTTGAAGGGTCTTCAAAGGATAAGTTGGTGAGTTTTAAGTATAGAGTTGCACTGCAATATTGTACAGGCCGATAGCTCATTCAACAGGAGGCCTAGATACTGTTACAATACAGGTTTGAGAATCTAAAAGGTGTTAGTTGATTGGATTGTCACGGGGGCCTGGCCAAAGGATTTGTTTATCAGTTTTATATATGTAATATCAAATAAAATTTACAATTTGATGTAGTGATAAAGCGTAGTCAAGCTTATTTATATTTTTATATGTGTAATGGCAAAGAAATCTAAATTTGTTATAATATGTATTCATGTTAGATCGGTTTCAGATAATAATTTGGGCTCCTAGTTAATTTAGGCAGGTATTTGAGGTATCTCCTTTGCACAACCATAAAAAATTTACAATTTTTTGATGTAGTGATAAAGTGTAGTCAAGCTTATTTATATTGTTTTTCTGTGTACGAGCAAAGAAATCTCAATTTGTTATAAAATGTGAGTACATGTTAGATCGTTTTCAAATAATAGTGATTTAGGGCTAATAGGATAATTTGATGTAGTGATAAAGCAGTAGTCAAGCTTATTTATATTGTTTTATGTGTAATAACAAAGAAATCTAAATTTGTTATAATATGTATTCATATTAGATCGGTTTCAGATAATAATTTGGGCTCCTAGGTAATTTAGGCAGATGTTTGAGGTATCTCCTTTGCACAACCGTAAAATATTTACATTTTGTAGTGAAAAAGCATAGTCAAGCTTATTTATATTGTTTCATGTGTAATAACAAAGAAATCTAAATTTGTTTTAATATGTATTCATGTTAGATCAGTTTTAGATAATTAATAATTTGGGCTAAAAGGTAATTTAGGCAGGTGTTTGAGATATCTCCTTTGCACAACCGTAAAATATTTACAATTTGATGTAGTGATAAAGCGTAGTCAAGCTTATTTTATTGTTTTATGTGTAATAGCAAAGAAATCTAAATTTGTTATAATATGTATTCATGTTAGATCGGTTTCAGATAATAATTTGGGCTCCTAGGTAATTTAGGCAGGTGTTTGAGGTATCTCCTTTGCACAATCGTAAATATTTTACAATTTGATGTGATGAAGCGTAGTGAAACTTATTTATATTGTTTGTAATTGCAAAGAAATCAAATTTGTTTTAATATGTATTCATGTTAGATCGGTTTCAGATATTTATTTCCTAGGTAATTTAGGCAGGTGTTTGAGGTATCTCCTTTGCACAACCGTGAAAAATTTACAATTTGATGTAGTGACAAAGCGTAGTCAAGCTTATTTATATTGTTATATGTGTAATAACAAAGAAATCTAAATTTGTTATAATATGTATTCATGTTAGATCGGTTTCAGATAATAATTTGGGCTAATAGGTAATTTAGGCAGATGTTTGAGGTATCTCCTTTGCACAACCGTAAAATATTTACAATTTGATGTTGTGATAAAGCGTAGTCAAGCTTATTTATATTGTTATATGTGTAATAACAAAAGAAAGCTAAGTATTATAATATGTGTATTCATGTTAGATCGGTTTCAGATAATAATTTGAACTATATAATTTAGGCAGGTGTTTGAGGTATCTCCTTTTTACAACCGTAAATTTTTAATTTGATGTAGTGATAAACGTAGTCAAACATTTATATTGTTTATGTGTAATAGCAAGAAATCTAAAATTGTTATAATATGTATTCCATGTTAGATCGTTTCAGATAATAATTTGGGCTCCAAAGGTAATTTAGGCGTTTAAGGTATCTCCTTTGCAAAACCGTAAAATATTTACAATTTGATGTAGTGATAAAGCGTAGTCAAGCTTATTTATATTGTTTATGTGTAATAGCAAAGAAATCTAAATTTGTTAAAATGTATTCATTAGATCGGTTTCATAGCATAATTTGGGCTAATAGTGGTGGGCAGTGTTTAGAGGTATCTCCCTTTGCAAAACCGTAAATATTTACAATTTGATGTAGTGATAAGCGTAGTCAAACCTATTTATATTGTTTTATGTGTAATAACACATAGAAATCTAAATTTGTTATAATATGTATTCAGGCCTGTTTCTGATAATAACCCCGGGCTAATAGGTAACTTAAGTAGGTGTTTGGGAAGTATCTCCCTTTGCACCTTAAATGCAAAATATATATGTAGTGATAAAGCGTAGTCAAGCTTATTTATATTGTTTTTGTGTAATAGCAAAGAAATCTAAATTTGTTATAATATGTATTCATGTTAGATCGGTTTCAGATAATAATTTAGGCTCCTAGGTAATTTAGGCAGGTTTTTGAGGTATCACCTTTGCACAACCGTAAAAATTTATAGTTTGATATAGTGATATTAAAGCGTAGTAAAAAAGCTAATTTATATTGTTTATGTGTAATTATAAATCTAAATTTGTTATAATATATATTCATGATCGGTTTCAGATAATAATTTGGGCTCCTAGGTAATTTCGTCAGATGTTTGTGTTATATCCTTTTATAATTTGATATAGTAATAAAACGTTGTCAAGCTTATTTATATTGTGTAATAGCAAAGAAATCTAAATTTGTTATAATATGTATTCATGTTAGATCGGTTTCAGATAATAATAATTTGGGCTACTAGGTAATTTAGGCAGGTGTTTGGTGATAAAGCGTAGTCAAGCTTATTTATATTGTTATACGTGTAAAGCAAAGAAATCTAAATTAGTTAATATATGTATTTATGTTAGATCGGTTCGGATAATAATTTGTGCTCATAGGTAATTTAGGCAGGTGTTTGAGGCATCTCTTTGCACAACCGTAAATTTACATTGTATGTGCCAATCAAAGCACTGTTCAAGCTATATTCTTAGCATATTTGTGTAATAGCAAAGAAATCTAAATTTGTTATAATATGTATTCATGTTAGATCGGTTTAGATAATTAATAATTTGGGCTAATAGGTAATTTAGGCAGGTGTTTGAGGTATCTCCTTTGCACAACCGTAAAATATTTACAATTTGATGTTGTGATAAAGCGTAGTCAAGCTTATTTATATTGTTATATGTGTAATAGCAAAGAAATCTAAATTTGTTATAATATGTATTCATGTTAGATCGGTTTCAGATAATAATTTGGGCTCCTAGGTAATTTAGGCAGGTGTTTGAGGTATCTCCTTTGCACAACCGTAAAATATTTACAATTTGATGTAGTGATAAAACGTAGTCAAGCTTATTTATATTGTTTATGTGTAATAGCAAGAAATCTAAATTTATATATATATGTATTCATGTTAGATCGTTTCAGATAAAAATTTGGGCTAATAGGTAATTTAGGCAGGTGTTTGAGGTATTTCCTTTGCAAAAACCGTAAAATATTTACAATTTGATGTAGTGATAAAGCGTAGTCAAGCTTATTTATATTGTTTTATGTTTAATAGCAAAGAAATCTAAATTTGTTATAATATGTATTCATGTTAGATCGGTTTCAGATAATAATTTGGGCTAATTGGTAATTTAGGCAGGTGTTTGGTATCAACCGTAAAATATTTACAATTTGATGTAGTGATAAAGCGTAGTCAAGCTTATTTATATTGTTTTAGGTGTAATAGAAAAGAAATCTAAATTTGTTATAATATGTATTCATGTTAGATCGGTTTCAGATAATTTGGGCTCCTAGGTAATTTAGGCAGGTGTTTGAGGTATCTCCTTTGCACAACCGTAAAATATTTACAATTTGATGTAGTGATAAAGCGTAGTCAAACTTATTTATATTGTTTTTATGTGTAATAGCAAAGAAATCTAAATTTGTTATAATATTTATTCATGTTAGATCGGTTTCAGATAATAATTTGGGCTCCTAGTAATTTAGGTAGTTGTTTGAGGTATCTCCTTTTGCACAACCATGAAAAATTTTGTGATTATACTGATAAATAATCAAGATGTTGTTTTTAAACTGATGATATATATGCTAATAACAACAAAAAAATCTAAATTTGTTATAATATGTATTCATGTTAGATCAGTTTTAGATAATAATTTGGGCTCCTAGTTAATTTAGGCAAGTGTTTGAGGTATCTTCTTTGCACAATCGTAAAAAAATTTACACTTTGATGTAGTGATAAAGCGTAGTCAAGCTTATTTATATTTTTTTTATGTGTAATAGCAAAGAAATCTAAATTTGTTATAATATGTATTCATGTTAGATCGGTTTCAGATAATAATTTGGGCTCCTAGGTAATTTAGGCAGGTGTTTGAGGTATTTCCTTTGCACAACCGTAAAATATTTACAATTTGATGTAGTGATAAAGCGTAGTCAAGCTTATTTATATTGTTTATGTGTAATAGCAAAGAAATCTAAATTATTATGTATTCATGTTAGAGTGATTTGAAAAGGAGAATAGTATTTAGGCTTCTAGTAGCAGAGCAGGTGTTTGAGAGGTATCTCCTTTGCACAACCATAAAAAATTTACACATTTATGTAGTGATAAAACGTAGTCAAGCTTATTTATATTGTTATATGTGTAATAGCAAAGAAATCTAAATTTGTTATAATATGTATTCATGTAAGATCAGTTTCAGATAATAATTTGGGCTCCTAGTTAATTTAGACAGGTGTTTGAGGTATCTCCTTTGCACAACCGTAAAATATTTACAATTTGATGTAGTGATAAAGCGTAGTCAAGCTTATTATATTGTTTTATGTGTAATAGCAAAGAAATCTAAATTTGTTATAATATGTATTCATGTTAGATCGGTTTCAGATAATAATTTGGGCTAATAGGTAATTAAAGCAGGTGTTTGAGGTATCTCCTTTGCACAACCGTAAAATATTTACAATTTGATGTAGTGATAAAGCGTAGTCAAGCTTATTTATATTGTTTTATGTGTAATAGCAAAGAAATCTAAATTTGTTATAATATGTATTCATGTTAGATCGGTTTCAGATAATAATTTCCTAGGTAATTTAGGCAGGTGTTTGAGGTATCTCCTTTGCACAACCGTGAAAAATTTACACATTTATGTAGTTGATAAAGCGTAGTCAAGCTTATTTATATTGTTATATGTGTAATAGCAAAATCCAAATTTATTCTATAATATGTATTCATGTTAGATCGGTTTCAGATAATAATTTGGCTCCTAGGTAATTTAGGCAGGTGTTTGAGGTATCTCCTTTGCACAACCGTAAAATATTTACAATTTGATGTAGTGATAAAGCGTAGTCAAGCTTATTTATATTGTTTATGTGTAAAGCAAAGAAATCTAAATTTGTTATAATATGTATTCATGTTAGATCTGTTTCAGATAATAATTTGGGCTAATAGGTAATTTAGGTAGGTGTTTGAGGTATCTCCTTTGCACAACCGTAAAATATATGTAGTTATAAAGCGTAGTCAAGCTTATTTATATTGTTTTTTGTGTAATAGAAAAGAAATCTAAATTTGTTATAATATGTATTCATGTTAGATCGGTTTCAGATAATAATTTGGGCTAATAGGTAATTTAGGCAGGTGTTTGAGGTATCACAACACGTAATTGTTAATTTTTATAAAAATTGATGTAGTGATAAAGTGAAGTCAAGCTTATTTATATTGTTTTATGTGTAATAGCAAGAAATCTAAATTTGTTATATAATATGTGTTCATGTTAGATCGGTTTCAGATAATAATTTGGGCTCCTAGGTAATTTAGGCAGGTGTTTGAGGTATCTTTGAACAATTTACACATTTATGTAGTAATAAAGCATAGTCAAGCTTATTTATATTGTTATATGTGTAATATAGCAAAGAAATCTAAATTTGTTATAATATGTATTCATGTTAGATCGGTTTTAGATAATTAATAATTTGGGCTAATAGGTAATTTAGGCAGGTGTTTGAGGTATCTCCTTTGCACAACCGTTAAAAAAATTTACAATTTGATATAGTGATAAAGCGTAGTCAAGCTTATTTATATTGTTATATGTGTAATAGCAAAGAAATCTAAATTTGTTTTAATATGTATTCATGTTAGATCGGTTTCAGATAATAATTTGGGCTCCTAGGTAATTTAGGCAGGTGTTTGAGGTATCTCCTTTGCACAACTGTGAAAAATTTACAATTTGATGTAGTGATAAAGCGTAGTCAAACTTATTTATATTGTTATATGTGTAATAGCAAGTAAATCTAAATTTGTTTTAATATGTATTCATGTTAAATCGGTTTCAGATAAAATTTAAAAATTAAATATATAGTCTATTTTAGTCCTAGAAATATCAATTTCCAAGAATTTAAAAAAAATTCCGTCTCTTTCATAGTGTAATAGCAAGGAAATCTAAATTTGTTTTAATAGCATATTGTAATAGCAAGGAAATCTAAATTTGTTTTAATATGTATTCATGTTAGATCGGTTTCAGATAATATTTTGGGCTCCTAGGTAATTTAGGCAGGTGTTTAAGGTATCTCCTTTGCACAACCGTGAAAAATTTACAATTTGATGTAGTGATAAAGCTTAGTCAAGCTTATTTATATTGTTATATGTGTAATAGCAAGGAAATCTAAATTTGTTTTAATATGTATTCATGTTAGATCGGTTTCAGATAATAATTTGGGCTCCTAGGTAATTTAGGCAGGTGTTTAAGGTATCTCCTTTGCACAACCGTGAAAAATTTACAATTTGATGTAGTGATAAAGCATAGTCAAGCTTATTTATATTGTTATATGTGTAATATCAAGGAAATCTAAATTTGTTTAATATGTATTCATGTTAGATCGGTTTCAGATAATAATTTGGGCTCCTAGGTAATTTAGGCAGGTGTTTGAGGTATCTCCTTTGCACAACTGTGAAAAATTTACAATTTGATGTAGTGATAAAGCGTAGTCAAACTTATTTATATTGTTATATGTGTAATAGCAAGGAAATCTAAATTTGTTTTAATATGTATTCATGTTAGATCGGTTCAGATAATAATTTGGGCTCCTAGGTAATTTAGGCAGGTGTTTGAGGTATATCCTTTGCACAACCGTAAAATTTATAATTTGATGTAGTGATAAAGCGTAGTCAAGCTTATTTATATTGTTATATGTGTAATAGCAAGGAAATCTAAATTTGTTTTAATATGTATTCATGTTAAATCGGTTTCAGATAATAATTTGGGCTCCTAGGTAATTTAGGCAGGTGTTTGAGGTATCTCCTTTGCACAACCGTGAAAATTTTAAAATTTGATGTAGTGATAAAGCGTAGTCAAGCTTATTTATATTGTTATATGTGTAATAACAAAGAAATCTAATTTTTTTTAATATGTATTCATGTTAGATCGGTTTCAGATAATAATTTGGGCTCCTAGGTAATTTAGGCAGGTGTTTGAGGTATCTCCTTTGCACAACCGTGAAAAATTTACAATTTGATGTAGTGATAAAGCGTAGTCAAACTTATTTATATTGTTATATGTGTAATAGCAAATAAATCTAAATTTGTTTTAATATGTATTCATGTTAGATCGGTTTTAGATAATAATTTGGGCTCCTAGGTAATTTAGGCAGGTGTTAGAGGTATCTCATTTGCACAACCGTGAAAAATTTACAATTTGATGTAGTGATAAAGCGTAGTCAAACTTATTTATATTGTTATATGTGTAATAGCAAGGAAATCTAAATTTGTTTTAATATGTATTCATGTTAGATCAGTTTCAGATAATAATTTGGGCTCCTAGGTAATTTAGGCAGGTGTTTGAGGTATCTCCTTTGCACAACCATGAAAAATATAATTTGATGTAGTGATAAAGCGTAGTCAAGCTTATTTATATTGTTATATGTGTAATAGCAAAGAAATCTAAATTTGTTTTAATATGTATTCATGTTAGATCGGTTTCAGATAATAATTTGGGCTCCTAGGTAATTTAGGCAGGTATTTGAGGTATCTCCTTTGCACAACCGTGAAAAATTTACAATTTGATGTAGTGATAAAGTGTAGTCAAGCTTATTTATATTGTTATATGTGTAATAGCAAGGAATCTAATTTGTTTTAATATGTATTCATGTTAAATCGGTTTCAGATAATAATTTGGGCTCCTAGGTAATTTAGGCAGGTGTTTGAGGTATCTCCTTTGCACAACAGTGAAAAATTTACAATTTGATGTAGTGTTAAAGCGTAGTCAAGCTTATTTATATTGTTTTATGTGTAATAGCAAAGATAAATTTGTTTTAATATGTATTCACGTTAGATCGGTTTCAGATAATAATTTGGGTTCCTAGGTAATTTAGGCAGGTGTTTGAGGTATCTCCTTTGCAAAACCGTGAAAAATTTACAATTTGATGTAGTGATAAAGCGTAGTCAAACTTATTTATATTGTTATATGTTTAATAGCAATGAAATCTAAATTTGTTATAATATGTATTCATGTTAGATCGGTTTCAGATAATAATTTGGGCTCCTAGGTAATTTAGGCAGGTTTTTGAGGTATCTACTTGCACAACCGGGAAAAATTTACAATTTGATGTAGTGATAAAGCGTAGTCAAGCTTATTTATATTGTTATATGTGTAATAGCAAGGAAATCTAAATTTGTTTTAATATGTATTCATGTTAGATCGGTTTCAGATAATAATTTGGGCTCCTAGGTAATTTAGGCAGGTTTTTGAGGTATCTCTTTTGCACAACCATGAAAAATTTACAATTTGATGTAGTGATAAAGCGTAGTCAAACTTATTTATATTGTTATATGTGTAATAGCAAGAAATCTAAATTTGTTTAATATGTATTCATGTTAGATCAGTTTCAGATAAGAATTTGTGCTCCTAGGTAATTTAGGCAGGTGTTTGAGGTATCTTCTTTGCACAACCGTGAAAAATTTACAATTTGATGTAGTGATAAAGCGTAGTCAAGCTTATTTATATTGTTATATGTGTAATAGCAAGGAAATCTAAATTTGTTTAATATGTATTCATGTTAGATCGGTTTCAGATAATAATTTGGGCTCCTAGGTAATTTAGGCAGGTGTTTGAGGTATCTCCTTTACAACCGTGAAAAATTTACAATTTGATGTAGTGATAAAAGCGTAGTCAAGCTTATTTATATTGTTATATGTGTAATAGCAAGAAATCTAAATTTGTTTTAATATGTATTCATGTTAGATTGGTTTCAGATAATAATTTGGGCTCCTAGGTAATTTAGGCAGGTGTTTGAGGTATCTCCTTTGCACAACCGTGAAAAATTTACAATTTGATGTAGTGATAAAGCGTAGTCAAGCTTATTTATATTGTTATATGTGTAATAGCAAGGAAATCTAAATTTGTTTTATTATGTATTCATGTTAGATCGGTTTCAGATAATAATTTGGGCTCCTAGGTAATTTAGGCAGGTGTTTGAGGTATCTTCTTTGCAAAACCGTGAAAAATTTACAATTTGATGTAGTGATAAAGCGTAGTCAAACTTATTTATATTGTTATATGTGTAATAGCAAAGAAATCTAATTTGTTTTAATATGTATTCATGTTAGATCGGTTTCAGATAATAATTTGGGCTCCTAGGTAATTTAGGCAGGTGTTTGAGGTATCTCCTTTGCTCAACCGTGAAAAATTTACAATTTGATGTAGTGATAAAGCGTAGTCAAGCTTATTATATTGTTATATGTGTAATAACAAGGAAATCTAAATTTGTTTTTAATATGTATTCATGTTAGATCGGTTTCAGATAATAATTTGGGCTCCTAGGTAATTTAGGCAGGTTTTTGAGGTATCTCCTTTGCACAACCGTGAAAAATTTACAATTTGATGTAGTGATAAAGCGTAGTCAAGCTTATTTATATTGTTATATGTGTAATATCAAGGAAATCTAAATTTGTTTTAATATGTATTCATGTTAGATAGGTTTCAGATAATAATTTGGGCTCCTAGGTAATTTAGGCAGGTGTTTGAGGTATCTACTTTGCACAACCCTGAAAAATTTACAATTTGATGAAGTGATAAAGCGTAGTCAAACTTATTTATATTGTTATATGTGTAATAAAGAAATCTAAATTTGTTTTAATATGTATTCATGTTAGATCGGTTTTAGATAATAATTTGGGCTCTTAGGTAATTTAGGCAGGTGTTTGAGGTATCTCCTTTGCACAACCGTGAAAAATTTACAATTTGATGTAGTGATAAAGCGTAGTCAAACTTATTTATATTGTTATATGTGTAATAGCAAGGAAATCTAAATTTGTTTTAATATGTATTCATGTTAAATCGGTTTCAGATAATAATTTGGGCTCCTAGGTAATTTAGGCAGGTGTTTGAGGTATCTTCTTTGCACAACCGTGAAAAATTTATAATTTGATGTAGTGATAAAGCGTAGTCAAGCTTATTTATATTGTTATATGTGTGTAATAGCAAGGAAATCTAAATTTGTTTTAATATGTATTCATGTTAGATCGGTTCGATAATAGTGTTTATTACTCATATTCTTACTCTTAAATTCCATTTTATGACTTTTTATTGTTGTCCAATATCTTCCGTAAAGCTTATTTATATTGTTATATGTGTAATAGCAAAGAAATCTAAATTTGTTTTAATATGTATTCATTTTAGATCGGTTTCAGATAATAATTTGGGCTCCTAGGTAATTTAGGCAGGTGTTTGAGGTATCTCCTTTGCACAACCGTGAAAAATTTACAATTTGATGTAGTGATAAAGCGTAGTCAAGCTTATTTATATTGTTATATGTGTAATAGCAAGGAAATCTAAATTTGTTTAATATGTATTCATGTTAGATCGGTTTTAGATAATAATTTGGGCTCCTAGGTAATTTAGGCAGGTGTTTGAGGTTTTGCACAACCGTGAAAATTTACAATTTGATGTAGTGATAAAGCGTAGTAGTCAAGCTTAATTATATTATATGTGTAATAGCAAGGAAATCTAAATTTGTTTTAATATGTATTCATGTTAGATCGGTTTCAGATAATAATTTGGGCTCCTAGGTAATTTAGGCAGGTGTTTGAGGTATCTCCTTTGCACAACCGTAAAAAATTTACAATTTGATATAGTGATAAAGCGTAGTCAAGCTTATTTATATTGTTATATGTAATAGCAAGGAAATCTAAATTTGTTTTAATATGTATTCATGTTAGATCGGTTTCAGATAATAATTTGGTCTCCTAGGTAATTTAGGCAGGTGTTTGAGGTATCTCCTTTGCACAACCGTGAAAAATTTACAATTTGATGTAGTGAAAAAGCGTAGTCAAGCTTATTTATATTGTTATATGTGTAATAACAAGGAAATCTAAATTTGTTTTAATATGTATTCATATTAGATCGGTTTCAGATAATAATTTGGGCTCCTAGGTAATTTAGGCAGGGGTTTGAGGTATCTCCTTTGTACAACAGTGAAAAATTTACAATTTGATGTAGTGATAAAGCGTAGTCAAGCTTATTTATATTGTTATATGTGTAATAGCAAGGAAATCTAAATTTGTTTTAATATGTATTCATGTTAGATCGGTTTAAGATAATAATTTGGGCTCCTAGGTAATTTAGGCAAGTGTTTGAGGTATCTCCTTTGCACAACCGTGAAAAAATTTACAATTTGATGTAGTGATAAAGCGTAGTCAAGCTTATTTATATTGTTATATGTGTAATAGGAAGGAAATCTAAATTTGTTTTAATATGTATTCATGTTAGATCGGTTTCAGATAATAATTTGGGCTCACAGGTAATTTAGGCAGGTTTTTGAGGTATCTCTTTTGCACAACCGTAAAAAATTTACAATTTGATGTAGTGATAAAGCGTAGTCAAGCTTATTTATATTGTTTTATGTGTATAGCAAAGAAATCTAAATTTGTTTTAATATGTTATTCATGTTAGATCGGTTTCAGATAATAATTTGGGCTCCTAGGTAATTTAGGCAGGTGTTTTAGGTATCTCCTTTGCACAACCGGGAAAAATTTACAATTTGATGTAGTGATAAAGCGTAGTCAAGCTTATTTATATTGTTATATGTGTAATAGCAAGGAAATCTAAATTTGTTTTAATATAATATTCATATGAATCAATTTTCAAAGATAATATTAATCTATGTCTAGTTAAATTTATGAGTTTGATTTATCTTTTATTAATTACAAATTTACAATTTAATGTAGTAATAAAGCGTAGTCAAGCTTATTTATATTGTTATATGTGTAATAGCAAAATCTAAATTTGTTTTAATATGTATTCATGTTAGATCGGTTTCAGATAATAATTTGGGCTCCTAGGTAATTTAGGCAAGTGTTTGAGGTATCTCCTTTGCACAACCGTGAAAAATTTACAATTTGATGTAGTGATAAAACGTAGTCAAGCTTATTTATATTGTTATATGTATAATAGCAAGGAAATCTAAATTTGTTTTAATATGTATTCATGTTAGATCGGTTTCAGATAATAATTTGGGCTCCTAGGTAATTTAGGCAGGTGTTTGAGGTATCTCTTTTGCACAACCGTGAAAAATTTACAATTTGATGTAGTGATAAAGCGTAGTCAAGCTTATTTATATTGTTATATGTGTAATAACAAGGAAATCTAAATTTGTTTTAATATGTATTCATGTTAGATCGGTTTCAGATAATAATTTGGGCTCCTAGGTAATTTAGGCAGGTGTTTGAGATATCTCCTTTGCACAACCGTCAAAAATTTATAATTTGATGTAGTGATAAAGCGTAGTCAAACTTATTTATATTGTTATATGTGTAATAGCAAGAAAATCTAAATTTGTTTTAATATGTATTCATGTTAGATCGGTTTCAGATAATAATTTGGGCTCCTAGGTAATTTAGGCAGGTGTTTGAGGTATCTCCTTTGCACAACCATGAAAAATTTACAATTTGATGTAGTGATAAAGCGTAGTCAAGCTTATTTATATTGTTATATGTGTAATAGCAAGGAAATCTAAATTTGTTTTAATATGTATTCATGTTAGATCGGTTTCAGATAATAATTTGGGTTCCTAGGTAATTTAGGCAGGTGTTTGAGGTATCTCCTTTGCAAAACCGTGAAAAATTTACAATTTGATGTAGTGATAAAGCGTAGTCAAACTTATTTATATTGTTTTATGTGTAATTGCAAAGAAATCTAAATTTGTTATTATATGTATTCATTTTAGATCGGTTTCAGATAATTTGGGCTCCTAGGTAATTTAGGCAGGTGTTTGAGGTATCTCTTTGCACAACCGTGAAAAATTTCAATTTGATGTAGTGTTAAAGCGTAGTCAAGCTTATTTATATTGTTATATGTGTAATAGCAAGGAAATCTAAATTTGTTTAATATGTATTCATGTTAGATCGGTTTCAGATAATTTGGGCTCCTAGGTAATTTAGGCAGGTGTTTGAGAT
>JABUQX010144340.1:0-12641 GCA_015478945.1 Trachelipus rathkii
GTTGTACTTCGTTCAGTTTCGGGTTTGGTGTTTAACCGTTTTCAATCGACGCTCGTTGTGTGCGCCGCTACTTGCCATAAATATCACATCCAAACCTCACAATTTTTATAAGTTAAATGCTCTGAAGGCATTAACAGGAACTAACTTTGGCCAACATAAAGAAACGAACTCTTATACAGACAATATCTTCGCTCCTTTTAAAACAGCAAATCACCGCCTGTTCCACCACAATATCAAAATCTAACGTTCAGAAACCGGAAGTATTTCAAAATAAAGACCTTTGGACAAATACTGACTGCCCTTCCCCCCCCCCCCACCACACCTAAACATCATATTCAAACTGAAACAAAACAAAAACTAACACTAGGGCCCAGCTTGACTTGATAGGATGTCTATTCTATAGTAAATCACTCAAAAGATCACCAACTACATCAAATGCTGCAACGACCTCATCATCATACGACACAGATAATTAAGTACATTCACACACACACAATTAACCCAAGAAACTTTCCACATACCCAAACAATACCCAAAACATACCCAAGCACGTCCACCTGAAATTTCCATTAGTCAGCAAATTTTGGACCGCCAAACGCGGGTGATTCTTTCACGGTTCTGCTCTGGGCACCATCCTACCCTGCAGGAGTGCAAATTAAATTATTTCGGAGATCCCTCGCCTTACTATCCTAGTTGCCATTCCCAAACCAACGAAAACACTAAACATCTCATAATAGATTGTCCTGCCTTAGAGGGCATTAGAAGCCATTTCACCACACTTAAACTATTGGATCTCTGGCTGATGATGACGAAGTACCTCGAGGTCGCCAGCTTCTCGTAGGAAGGGAGTGGGGGTGACAAAGTATCAAGGTATATATGTGAAGAAAGTTTCAGAGGATTGGTAGAGGAGTTTCGCAGGGTGTGTAAAAGGAGGGGTTTGAAAGTAAATGTTGGATGGAGAACAATTTGAGCAAGTATCTGAATTTAAATATGAATGTATATGTTGGATGAGAAGGGAACGGATGGTGCAGAGTGTAGTAGGGAAGTTGTGAATGGTAAGGTGGCTGGTGCGATTAAATCCTTGGCGGATATAAAGAGACTAAGTCTTGAGTGCGCCAGGGTTATGCATGAGTGTATGTTGTTACCTGTGATAATGAATAGTAGTGAAGCTATGGTATGGAATAAGACGTATAGATCTAAGGTACAATCTGTTCAGATGGACAATCATAGAGACGTGTTAGGTGTCAGAAAAATTGATAAAATGAGGAATGAACGTATTAGAGAGTTGTGTGGTTTGAAGAAAGGCGTAAATCGGAGAATAAACGAGAGTGTAAGTGTATTGAGATGGTTTGGTCATATGAAAAGGATTGATTATAGTCGGTTGGTTAAGCGGATGTATAGTGGTGAGTGCTGGGGAATCAACCTGCTGGGAGACCAAAGAAAAAGTGGATGAAGTCGGGGAAGGAGTGTCTGAAGGAAAGGAATACGAGTTTGGCAGCAGCGAGAAGAAAGATGCATAACAGGAGTGAATGGCGGGGTTTTGTGAGGGAGTATGGTTGTGGGCTTGGCCCAAGGGATAAACCCAACACTGACAAGATGCCACAGTGAGGGTCCTTCGCGGTCTTGTGAAGCCCTAGGGTGTTTTTTTTTACCGCTACGAACTCTCACTAAAGATTATGGAGGGGATGGTAAGAAGGAGGGGGGGGCTTTCCTTTCGACTTAAGTCATGCTCCTCTACTAAACTGCCCTATTTAAAATATATATTTAAAAAAAAAAAAACTATAAATTTCTTTCTTTCTTTATCTTCCCTTGTCTTCCCACTAGATGTGAGGTAAGGGTGAGTCACATGCACGGAAAATGGAGCAGTCAAGTAGAAGAGCATGACGTAAATCGAAAGGAAAGGAAAGGTTACTTCTAAGCTAGTCTCCAACATAGGCTCTTATGCCCAAACTGGTGAACTACTCAAATTGGGACTCCCTTCACGAATCCCCACCCCTCCTTCACCTAGAGTCTTTCCATCCGCCAAGTCACCAGTTGAATCCCCTTTATTCCAGGTGCCCAATCGAGCACGACAACAAAATGGTTTCTCAAAGGTGTCTTCATCCATCTGCGTTTACGGATGATCCACCTGGTACTCCATTTGAAGTTGATTTTCCATTCTATTTTTATCTAGGCTCATCGACATTTACAGCCTTAACTAAATATAGTAATATAAAACTAAGAGATGTATTAGAAATTGTCCTCCACACCTAAAACCCTATTGCGACCATTTTGAGAAATCGTTCCATCCTGATTAAGGCCACTACACGTCCCTAGTTCCATCCTCTCTGATTTGCGATCTTTGGGAGATGTTTCTGTCGCCTCCACCCTTGATGATATCAGAAGCATGTCTAAGCGTACCATATTTGCGGCAGAGTCTAAACATGAAACTCTGCAGAATATCCTGGCCCACTTACAGCGCAAGCGTGCCCCGATAACTGATGTTTATCCGTTTCCTTCCTCCAGGGATACCTCTGATATTCCAAACCCACGCAGTCTCTTAAGTTTTAACACTATTCTCACAAATGGAAATTAGGATTGGAGTTTACCAGCTATATCGTGAGTCAATACATTCCTAGGCCGCGAAGATGTTTTAAATGCCAAAAATTTGGCCACCCCCGCAAATACTGCAGGGGAACCAAATATATTTGCGCTTCTTGTGGAGGTGATTTTTATCTTCCTTGCCCTAATTCGCCCTCATGTTCCAATTGTGGCGGCAACCACAGCGATGCTTCCACAAATTGTCCGGCATATGAGCACGAAAAGAAGATACTCGAGATTTACACTATACTGAAACTCGACAGACGTGAGCCTTGGTTGAGGGAGAGGGGCCCACTTACTCCCGGTTTTACGCTGCCACCCATTCTGCTGCGTTCAGCAGCCAGAACATATCAGACCCTTACCAACACAAATTGCACCATATCAGTCCCTCACCGGCACAGATTGCACGCTCTCTTGATTCAAAGTTCTCTGCAGTCTCGATCAGAGCTTGGAAGGCCTCTTCTTCGCAGAGCCCGGCACCTGCTCCTGGGTTGGCTGTCCTCCCGCATCTTCTACTTTCCCCACTGCTACACCTCATCGACTGCGACAAGACTTTTCCACCGCTCCCAGAGTTTCTATGCTCGCCAAGAAATGCCCTCACACACTGATGGGTATGGATGCTGAAATAGCCCCTTTGGATATTCAGGGTTCCTATTAGTGATGCAGGTAACATCCGCATCCGCACTTTGTCCTGCGGATGTTGCGTGGATATTTATTGTCGAGATTTGATAAAGAATTTTATAATAAAAATACTTGATGAATCTGAACGCAAACTTTAAATGAGAGACATGCGACTCGACTCAACTGTGTAATGATGACTCATGATCTAACAGCATGAAGTTCATAATAATTTGAATCAACAGATGGAAAGAATGGTATTGCTCAAAGAACCTCTTGCTTTGTACGCCAGTTAAAGTTAACATCTTACTAATGTGGTAAATTCCATCATATCACACTGCATTAAGCTATTGAAACCATTCGAAGAAATTACAAAAATAAATCAGCGCCTCTACAACTTCTGTCTCCGATGTAATACAAAAAATCTCAACGCTAAGGAAGCATTTTGAACCATCTTCCATTTTGAACCATCTTCAAATGAAAATGATGACAGTTTAAAAAGAATGAAAGATGTAATAAAGCTAGAGCTAGAAAACATTTAATTACCTGTAATTAATAACCTTCTAATTGTCGCAACTCACTTAGATCCCGTTATAAAGGCAAGTTTTTGTAACACAATATTAGAACAAGCTAATCTTCACTTTGTGTTGCTGTTGAAAAACTTCAATCCGAACAGTCTATTAATTCGCCACCCATTAAAAGAAAAAAACGAAATCTACAGGACCAACATCTTCTACAAGTAAAATCAATAACAGATTCACTGGAAGAATTCTACAGTCAGTAGTGATGAGGAAGAAACACACGCATTACCAAAACATGTATGCAAATGATTTAAAACTATCACCAAGAAAAACTACTAGATACAAATGATGATCCTATCAGTTGGTGGAAAGTTTAAGCAAAATGTTTACACCCACTCTTGAATAAACTTGTAAAGGAAATACTTGGCCTGTCCTCCAACTAGTGTTCCAAGTACATGAGAGTAATTAGCAATGCTGGGATATGTGATAAAGAAACAGGCACTCAGCAGAAAAGGCAGAGAAATTTGATGTTTCTCCAGCACAACCTTCCTATATTTGAATTTTTAATACTAATTGCCAAAAAGTATATAATCCGTCTAAAATCTCACTTTCGTAAGTGCGGAGGTTGGAGAAAAAGGTTGGTGGAGTGCATCTGAGTTGGGTCCCCGTCCGCACCCTGGTAATACATCTTAATAGATTGTGGCTATAACTTGAAATAAATATATATATATATATATATATATATCCGCATCCGCGGTTGCGAAAAAATACATCTCTGTATATATATATATATATATATATATATATATATATATATATATATTCTATATAACTATAACTATATATATATATATATATATATATATATATATATATATATATATATATATATGTATATATATATATATAATATATATATATATATATATATATATATATATATTATATATATATATATATATAATATATATATAACATATATACTCTATATATATATATATATATATATATATATATAATATATATATATATATATATATATATATATATATATATATCATCCGCATCCGCGGTTGCGAAAAATGACATCACTGCTGCATCACTAGTTCCTATCTCCGCTCAAAGCAACACTGCATTTTTATTACCATCTGTGCACTTTCCTCCGTTCCTGTCTATTCGTTCTACTACCTGAGTGGCTGGCCGTGGAAAAGACAAAGACAACTCCCTGGCTTATAGAACTATTGAATTCTTGAAGTCTGACTGCAATTTGACTGTAACTGATGGTAGTCAATCGAAGCGCGCTCGTCTCCTCTCGCAGGAAAGATCGCAGAGGGTGGCTTCCTTCCTCCCTGAGGGGCGGGATTACTCTAGCACCAAATTCCTCTTTGGAAATTTCTCCTTCCCATGATCCTGGAGGATCTCTTGTAATCGGGTACCGCTTACCCGTTGGTTCTTCGGCCATCGAGTCTGAAGCGGTGCTGCAAGGGTTGCGATCACTGGCGGATCCATTGGAGGGGGGATGGTTGACAGTTCACTCCTGGCTTGACCGTAGGAAGGAGAATGCCTCTACAATTATCACTGAGGGTGCTGCGCATGACCTCTCCTCATTAGCCTTGCTCACTAATCTTCCACCCGCATCCGGTGCCGGTTCTACTTCCACAAAGGGATAACTCGAACCCCACGAGTCCATTTTTGCCTGGTCTCATGAATCTTGATCAAACATCTATCCAGCAACCACCGCGGTTACCTCAGTGGGGAACTCCTTGGTTACAACGTTATCATTGTCCATTTTTGATGTGGTCACAGTTATGTCATCCGATGCCACCAATTCCCCTGCTGTGGGAGACACCTGCTACTTTTCCTTCAGGAACTCTATGCTCTATCAAGGTAGATCCTGCCCCCTTGCCCTTGCCTGAAGCCAACCTTTCACGAGCAGATGTGGTGAGGGATAAAGTGGAGGGACGGTTAGCCATAATTCATGGGGACCCCCTTCTTTCCCCACCAGAGGATGCTTCTTCGCGTCCAAATTCCCGATTCTCTTTTCTTCATGACTTGCCCCTGCCACCGGGATATACTGCCTCCCATAAGGATCCTTGCTTGTCATGTGCTTCTTTAACCAAGCATAAAAAGGCCACTCGTAAACGTATAGAAACAATCGTCACAACTTGTCCAACCGAATAAACTCAATCACTCACCTATTATGGCAAAATTCCTTCAGTGGAACTTCCGAGTTTATTCGCAAACTTTGAAGGGCTTACAATTCTCATAGACTTATTCATGCCAACGTGCATCTGCCTTCAAAAATTGTTACTTTGTAGTCGGGATTACTTCCCTCAGTCCGAGTACCAAACACCTCTGAAATCCTTCCACCAGGGTGTTAATGACAGCGGAATGAGGGGACCCTTGTTTACAAATTGGTCCCTCATACCCCCTTCTACTTATCATTCACCTCAATGCTGTAGCGACTCTCCTTCATCTTCCTGCAGCTTACACAGTATTATCTATATATTTAGCCGCTAACTGTGACTATACGGGTTGATATGACTAACCTCTTGAAATAGCTCCCCACCAGTGGTTCTATTGGGAGTTTTCAATGCTATACACCCACTATGGGGCGACACAATCTCCCCCAAGGCTAATATTCTCATTGGTCTTCTGATCTTCTTTTCGCTGGGTTGTCTCAACACTGAACGATTGGATACCGGCACCTCATCGTGTATAGATATCTCGTTTTGCTCGATTTCAGTGGTCCCGCTTCGACCATTTATGCGAGATTGGCCACAACCCAATCATTTTAGAGGAAGCTACATCATCTCTAGCACCTCCTCCAAGCTCACGATGGCGGTATGACCAAGCGGACTGGCTCGTTTTCCATTTTGCGACAGAGGATGCTTTCAACTTAATTTCCTCAACGGACCTTAAAAAAAAGTGGCAGAGGCCCAAATTCCCCGATCATCAGTCAGCCAATCCCAGGCCAATCGGGAAGAAAAAGCTTTTCACACAGTTCAAACACAATCTGAATGTGAATAACAAAATATTATATAAGGCGGCTGTTGCAGATCCCGCTACATTAACCGTTGCATGCCTAAACAGTACTTTCGATCTTGTCTGTCAGGGGTGAACTCTGTGACCCCCTTTTCTTTGATATGGAGGGTTGTGCAGAAAATTTATAAAGGTTCCAACAGTTCCCCCTCCCATCATGCTTTGATTTGACCCTAGCATTTCCGACACATTTTCAGCATCAGTCACTGGTGTTTTTGGCAACAATTTTGCTAAATGTTATAGTGTTTCTAATTACACGGGGACTTTCCAAACAATCTGCAATAGAACTTCACATCCAGACTTTTCCACAAGAGGGGGGGGGGTGAACTTTTATTACAACCGCCTTTTCACACACTTCGAAATATAAAGATGGCGCTCTCATTCCAGATGACATTTCTTTTGTGATGATCAGGCACTTATATCCAATCACTTTAGACTTCTTACTGGACCTGTATAATCGAATTTGGGTGGTGATCGTTTTCCCTTAATTGTGGGCGACGACGTATGTGGTTCCCATCCCTAAACCGGATAAAGACCCTCATCGCTGATAACCAGAGACCAATTTCCCTCACACGCCATATCCGCAAGCTTCTTTGGAAAAAAATGGTGTCTGGGGAGTCTCATTCCGGTGTTGGAAGGCAGGCATGTCTTCTATGATTTCCAATTCGGATTCCGGCACCATGCCCAACAGAGGATCCATTGCTTCGTCTTGACCATGGCATTCGTGAGGCCTTCTCCAATAACAAACTTGTACTGGGGGTGTTCTTTGCCTTGCAGAATTCTTATGACTACCTGGAGGACTGGTATCCTTCTCAAATTATACTCTCTTGGGCTTAGAGGTCAGTTGCCACCGTGTATTACCCAACTTCTTACTGCTCTTCCTAATTTATCTCGCCCCTTTATGAAGTTCCAAAGGGAAGTGTTCTCAGTCTTATTTTTTGCCATCGCCTTTAACGACATAGTCCATTTCATTCCTAACACTGTTAAGTATTCTCTTTATGTGGATGACCTAACCCTCTATGTGTCGGGTTCTCGGGTGGCGCATCTTGAACGACAGCTCCAGTTGGCGATAAATAACCTTACTGCTTGGGGGGGGGATGTTCTCCCCTCCAAGACAAGAGCAATATTATTCCGAAAGAGGGTTGGGCGGAGCTGCAGTCTCATTCTCCAACCTATGCTTACATGTGTGGAGCCCCCATTCCGTTGGTATCCCAGACTAGATTCCGTGGGGTCCATTTTTGATGACCGACTTTTGTATGTCCCACACGTTACATAACTTAAGTTTCAGTGTTCCAAGACTCGTGACATTCTTCGTTATCTCTCTGGTAAATCTTGGAGCCAACCATAGCTCCCTTTCGAGTTTGAACGCTGCCCCATTTTGTCAAAGCTATGGGTGCACTGTTTACGGCCAGTCCTCATATCGCTTGCTCCGCACGCTCGACCCAGTCCAAAATACAGCGAGCTTTCCGTTCCCGCCCTAAAGGGAGTCTGGAGGTGGAAACCAACGAGACTCCTCTCTGTCTTAGTAGATAGGACATCATGTGCTCCGCCTACCACCTCAGCTCTGACCCCGATCTTGTGAGGGGGAGGGGTTCCTCTACAAGCCTTTTGCCGAGTTTGTATGTAATTGTCTCGCCCAACTACATCCCTCTCTGCAGAGATTATTATTGTACTCCCTTGACAGAGACTGCTCATCCTGGCTATATCCAGCTCCTTCAATATGATTAGCCGTCTTCATTGACTAAATCCGATCATCACTCTCTGGAACTTCGAGCTTGCGCTCTGTGCTGCCGATAATTCATGTGGTTTACTCCCGTTTTTACTGATGGATCTTAACTGGTTGACAGAGTTGGCACTTCTGCAGTTTTTCCATATCGCAGCCTCACTCACTCTTCTCTCCCCCACCCACCTCTTGTTCTCTACGTTTACGACAGAGCTGGTAGCGATTCTAGGACTCTCTCTCAAATTCATTTTATCAATAGTGAAGACGCATTTGCTATATACTCACTCTTGCAGTGCCTTACAGGCCCTTCGAGTCTTGTACCCAAACCGCCCCTCTGGTATTAGTTACCCAAAAATATCTGCACAGACTACTCCCGGAAGAAAATGGTAACTTTCTGTTGATTTCCCTCCCATGTGCGAGTGGCTGGTAAAGTCCTTATCTTTTAAGTATAGACTGACGAAAGAAAAATCTACACCAATAGGAGGCTGTCATATATATGTTTCAAATGTCAAAGAAAGATTTGATTGGTGTGAAATGAATATTCAGTCAGTCAAAATAAATAAACTTAATAAAATTTTATCCTTGCATTGTTAATAGTCTTAAAATTACATTAAAGTAATGCTATAAAGAATATTCACTTCTTGAAGATACAAGAAAATAGTGTTACTGCTAAAATTAGGAAGATTCAGATAAGATGTTATGAGATCTTTTAGAAGGTGTTATGGACCGTAAAATTGAAAAACAAACAGCGAATAGGTCCAGTAGAACAATCAATGAATATGATGAACAGATTGCGGGGTGTGGCGACGGCCAAAATTTGCAAAATGGGAGGAGGGTCTCGTGACGTGATACAATGACTGTGAGTGATATTAGTGTGGCCAACACGGAGGCGTGCAAATATCACCTCATGTAAGCGCTTTCTTCTGTGGGAGACAACCTTCTATCCCCAACTTTATGTTTCTGGTTCCTCCCCAGGCATGATATATGCACTCTTGCCAACAAGACTGAAAGCCCCGTCGGAGAGCAGGATAATAATCAGTTGATGGGTGGCGCGCTCAGATGGCATCCGGGAGAATGTACCTGGAACAACTCCGAGAAAAGGAGGCGGCCATTTTGGCCTCTCTGTCAACGATTTCATTGCCAGTTACATGAGAGAGAGTCCAACATAAAATAATTTGTTTCTTACGGGAGTGGAGAGGTCGAAAATGTTTTACAGCTGATACCATTGCGTTTTTAGAATAAGGGGTTTTAAGCGCGTGTAGCGCGCTAAGCGAACCTGAATAAACGACATATGAGTGATCTTGGTTGGGATTAGAATTCAGAAAGGGCAGCGTCATTATAGCTGTGTAACTCTGCTGTAGCAAAAAAATTGAAGCATAAGGGAAGGGTATGGGAGAGGTTGCGGTCAGGAAAGAAGATAGAAGCGCCCACACTGTCCCTATTTAGAGCCGTCAGTAAACACTGGAGTAAATTCTCGTGAACTGCGGCGTGAGACAGAAAAGATGCTTTTAACAGGGCGCAGGATGACCGTTGAAGAGAGATGTCAAGGCCAAGCAAAAGAGGGTAGGGAATAGCCAAGGTGTGTGCCCTTCGTCAAAAGACAGCACCTTTTGAAAAAGGGATGTTGAGGGGAAATTAAAGATGTTTTAATTTATTTCATTGGCCAGAAATTAGGATTACAGGGTACCTCCTGCAGAATCGGTGTCAAAAGCAGACGGTATTGGGGGTTTAAAAACGAAGATAACTTGCATGATGTATGATGCTCTTCCGAAAGAGAGTGGCATCACATTAGTTCAACTTCAAGGCTCACCTGGGGGACGATCAGCTCCAGTGGGAGATACGGATCGCTTCGTTTTGGATGGGATCTAACAGGTGTAGTAGTGTGGTGGAAGCCTGACCATCTTGCACAGCCATAGTTCAGTTTCGATCGGATTGGGGCTACGTAAAGACGTAAAAGGGATTGCCAGCACCCCAAGATTTTGGGGCGAGATGACGTAACAGGTCAGGGGTGCGATGTGACAAATTGTTTTTAGGTGTTTAATATGCAGTAAAAATTAAGTGGTCATCTAGGATGAGCTAGAAATTTGACCTGTGATTTAACAGGCGAACCATATAACGTTAGGTTCGCTGGAAGAATATGGCAGGTTCCCTTTTTACTTAAAAAGCACTGCTGAGGTTTGGTGGGAGAAAAATGGAAGCCATGAACTAGCCCACTGTGAAATATTTCAAAGCGCTGGTGAAGTTGCCCGTGAAAGGGCAGCCTGGCACCGGCTATTTATAATGCTAAGTCATCGACATAGAAAAAGTGACGTCGCTGGAATAGAAGTATAATATCATTAAATCAAGGCAAATAGTAGTACTTAAAACACTACCCTGCAGAACGCCTTCATCAAGTAAAGTGGCGTGACAGAATAGAAAAGCACCGAACCTGGATAGATCTGTGTGATAAAAAGGCATTTGATAAAAAAGAGGGAGTTGTCCACGGAAACCAGCGGAGAAGGAGTTTAAGAGAATCCCAGTTCTCCACGTTATGTCGTAAGCTTTTCCAGGTCAAAAAAGACACCAAGAACCAGCCCACCAGTTGAAGGCTTCTCGGATGTCATGGTCTAGTTTTGCCAAGGGTTCGAGCGATTTTTACGGAAACCAAATTGGAAGTTTGAAAGTCAGGCGACACCCCAGAGGTGACGGCTGGGGGCATTTCTCATTAATTTACAGGAGTGACAGGACAGCGAAGTGGTCTTTGGTTGTCTGCCCTCTGATCTTTTTCAGGTTTGGGGATAGGAATTACTAAAGCTGTAGTCAATAGATGGAAAAGAAGATTCGATCAGATTCTGTTATATAAATCCAACAACAAAAATACTGACGCCGAAGGATGGATATGACGGGGCATGTACTAAATCATGTCTGGACCAAGGGCACCGTCTTTGCTATTTGCCAATGCAGTTTGATGCTCTGCAGGTGTAAAAAGACGGTTGTAGGTATAATCTTCTCCTTTCGCTGTGCTGAAACCAGCTAGTAGTGCTGTGTCAGTTCTCAGTTTTTGAAAGGCTTCAGTGCAAGCGGAATGAACTCGAATGGCCAGCAAGTATAACCTAACGCATCCACTTTACCACCGCAGGCTGAAATCGTATCAAGTTATTTCCAGACAGGCCCATAACAGGACTATTAATGGGTGAAGAGTCATTGGAGCGACAGATATTTTCTGTGTAACTTTCCACACAATAAAGGAAGGGAGTTGTGGAGTTAACAGTCGATATGTAAGTTCGAAAATATTGTTTACGCGTTTGACGATTAATTCGCTAGATCTCCCTTATAGCAGCTTAAAAATGTCATGTTGGGATCATTGCGGGCCTTTTTGTATTGCCTGTAGAGTTTCTTCTTCTCTCGATTTGGCTTGTGCGCACTCTTGGGACCACCAAAGGTTGCCGATCTGCACATCTGAGGAAGACTGTGGAATGCAAGCTTCCGCTGCCGAGACGCTTTCTGGAAGGGAAGCGAAGGCGCCATCAACAGTCGAAATCGTTTTATTAAAAGGAGAAAGGGGGATAGCTGTCGCCTGTAAAAAGGAGCCCACCCCGCTCGATCATAACGCCAGCTGGAGTTGGGTTTATCATTGGGCTTGGAACAAGCTCGTTTAATGCTATTGGGTAATGATCGCTGCCGAATAAATAGTCATAAAGCGGGACCAGGTAAAACGATCCATAAGGAATGGGAGCAAAATGAAATGTCGATACAAGAAGAAGTGTGTGTATCTAAACGTTTATAGGGGGAGCACTGTGTTAAGGCATCCCAGGGAAAAGGGTTAGGAGATCTATTAAGATCTTGGACTTGAATGAAGTAACAGAGTCACCCCATAGGGGTAGCGCAGGTTGAAGTCTCCTTATAACAACCGGAGCAGAGGGCTGTTTAAAAAGATCTGCTAAGTCTGACCTTAGTAAATTCACTACTTGGAGCCAGGTAGATCGAACAGATAGTGAAGGTCCTTCGGTGATCGTGATTCTTGCCGCTAATGCATGAAGTTTGGTTTGGAGAGGGACGCTGAGGGGTGGGGATAGATTTGAATGGTATTCTGCTCCTCCCTATGTTGTCACACTCTTTCTATAAGTTAACAGCGATTTATATTCAGATGGTTTGAAGGAAGTCACGATGACATAGTC
>JABUQX010144341.1:0-12500 GCA_015478945.1 Trachelipus rathkii
ATATATATATATATATATATATATATATATATATATATATGTGTGTATATATATATATATATATATATATATATATATATATATATATATATATATATATATATATATATATATATATATTATATATATGCTGCTATATGCTATATATATATATATATATATATATATATATATATATATATTGAAAGTGAAAAAGAAAAAAAGAAAGAAAAACAGAAAGAAAGCAGCAAAAAAAAATATTATTGTAAAATATAAAAGTTTATTTGTTTTTGCTGGAGGTTTAAAAGAAAGATAAATAAAAGAGAGAGAGAAAAAGATTACAAAGTAAACTAGATCAAATATTTATGAGGGAGGAAGTGTAGAAGTAAGGAACTACACTCTGCCTTGAATTATTGTTTGATAAGGGAATATTAACTCCCATTAAACACTCCCACATTAACGTCAGTCAATCTTCTTCTCATTTGCAATAAATTATTAATAACAGAAGCTACTTTCAAATGAATTGGATATATATATATATATATATATATATATATATATATATATATATATATATATATATATATATATATATATATATATATGATATATCTTTATTTTTTGATATATATATATATATATATATTAGGGTGGTCAAATTTTTTTATGAAAAATTTTTCCCTTTTTTTGGCAGTCTGAACCTTGCAAATTATGAGGTATGATATCAAAAGATTGTATTTAAATTTTTACGCTGATTGAACAATATTTAATAGTGACACAATGCTGTTGAAATATAGGAATACATAGCTTTTCCACACCACCCCTGAGGTAGCTAAATCAGGTGCGTTTTTTTTAATGTGGTATCCCCAAAAGGCCTACTCCACAACTTATTCAATTCATTTATTTAATTTTTATTACTTATTATATGTTTATTCCTTATTTTCATAACTCTTTTCAGCTGTTTCTTTGATATTCTGGAAATTTTTCTTGTGTCTTTCTATAACTTAGAAGAATGTATTGCATTTCCTCCTCGTTTTGTTAGGTGATTATTATAGTTTTGCACTAATGCAAGCTCTTTAGGCATTGTCGTTGATGGCATTTATTGATTTGGTAACTTCTTGTATTGCATTCTTATAGTCCGTTCTTTCGTTCCATTCAAATGGGTCAACCAGAAAAGATGAGTCCAAACGTAATTTATTGAAGAGCAAATGACTGCATTCTGTTATAAAGTCGGCAAATGTTTTGTTTATGAAGTTTTTGCTTCATCCTTAAATACAAAACGTTTATCTGGCTTATCTACACTTATTCTTCTTCTTGGTTTATGCAGAGCTTCAAACATATTTCGTTTTATTTCAACTGGTACTTCATCATCCATAAATGCAAGAGCTGCAAGTTCTTCTCCTAAATACCACAAGTGACGTTTGAGAGCTTTACTAGCTACTACTGATCATAATCGTCACAGCATTCCAGCTCTAGAAGGTACTTCAAGTCATTTCTTGGGACTGAAGCTGCTGATGGTGCTGAAAACCAATTGGGAACATAAAACCTTACAGCAAAGTTCGGCAAATCTTGTTATTGCAGCTGCTTCTTGCTCTGTCATATTAAACTGCGACATAAACAAGACTATTTTCAATGAATAAATGACTCGTGCCATTCATCGTGCTCGATGTAGAGCACCAGGTTTATGAAAAGAAAACCGTTTCTCAAGGTTCCCACATCACATAAATAAACAACTGTCAGCTCCAATAGTTCTCTATAATCATTCCGTGGGTGGCTTTTCTTTAACTGCTCACTACAAAAGGCTAAGACATTTTCTGTCCATTCACTAATACTCACTATCTCGTACTTTTCTATATTATTTTTTTCCCAAAATTTCTGGAAACGTTTGAACAGGTTAATGTCTGATGAAAAACAGTAACATGAAAACATAGACATGTAACTCTTTCGTGAATAAATGATGTCGACATGCAAGGCCAGAAGACTTATTTTCAGCTTCTCTTCTATAATCCTACAAGCCCTTTTGGTTCCATTGCTTGTTGTTATTGTCAAACACATTCCTACTATGCTATCTTCAAAATTCCAATCTTTTAGGCACTGCACTACAACTTCTGCAACATTTGCACCGGTTCCTCTCAAAAGTTTTGGAACACCCGGCAACTTTGATTTCCCTCCACCATGTACGACGATCGCTAGACGTTCAACCTTGTCTTCTCCGGTTACATCCAACAATAACTTACCATCCCAGTGTACAGATGTCAGTAAACCACCAGGAAATGTTTGTTTAATATCCTCAGCAATTGCTTTGCGAACGTCAGACCTTCGCCGCCGTAATGTACTTCTGCTTAAAACAATATTATCAACTTTTTTTCCCAAGCGCATTTGCGGTAGCTGTTACTACTAACATCGCACGTTCGATCACTCATTTTCGATCTATCCAAAGCCATTGCTAAGTCAGGGTTATGATTTTATGACGTTCCTTTGAACTCTTACATGGTTCGACTCTGGACTGTCCAGGTTGGGGTTCTTCACTGCTAGAGGAACTACCACCATCCACACTAGTACATTCTTGCAGAATACGTAATTTTTCCTCCTGCCGACGAACCTCCCTTTTAATTCTATTACTTTCTTGTTCTTCCCTTTCACCCTTTCTTTCTTGTTTTACAGTATATTTTTTATCCACATTACTCATATACCCTCGCCTACCTTTTTCTCTCTGAGCTTTAAGAAAAACTTTATCTTCTTCATTTGATATTATTTTCATTGCTTTGCATGTGCGATATCAAATAAATCATTTAAGCTTTCTTTAAAGATAGTCTCTTTTCAATTTGTATTTGACTTCTTGATTTCAATTTTAAAAGTGATCTGTATTGTTCATATGTCTTTCTAATCTTGGTTAAAACATCCTGTTTGGCCTTCGTAGGTAACTTTGCTCTATCCCAGAAGTCATATATTTCAGAATATATTATATTTGAAGCCTCCTTTACTGATTTCTTATTGTGTGTCAGCCAAAACAGACGACGTGATACATCATGTAATTGATGGAGATTTTGATCTGAGTCCTTGATTTCTGATATTTGCCCAATAAGCCAAACATATGTATCCGATTTTGTTTGACGTGATTGAGACATTCTACATAAGAAATTTAAATAATTATGATACGGCAAGCACGTAAATTTTGACACAACCAACACCTATAACGTCTACAGCACAACTGACAACACGCTACAGTTTACTCATCCACGCGCAACTTTCTTTGCGCATGTGTCACCATTAAATGTTATTATTTTTACTTCAAAATTTTAAATAGAGTATTTTTACGGTAAACGTCACATCTTAGAACGTTCAGAATGATACATTTCTTAATTTTGATTTTTTGGACCACACTAATATATATATATATATATATATATATATATATATATATATATATATATATATATATATATATATATATATATATTTATAACTGCTATATATATATATTTATATATATATATATATATAATGATATTCGGTAGGATCTTTCTCATGTAATTATTTAGGGAAAAAGAGGTAACAATTTGTAGTTTATTTTTTAGTTTTTTTTTTGTTCTTTATCGAGCAAAATGTGTAAAAAACGCTCTTGGTACCAGATGCGTGTTTTTTTAAGCAATGCAAAGTGAAATAAATTATAAATATAAATATAAATTACATTAAGTGAGGTTATATATAATACGTTAAGTAAGGTTATTTTTAAGTGGGAAAAATGCAAAATTTTAATTAATATTTTTTCGGTGAAATTATGAATAGCATATATATATATATATATATATATATATATATATATATATATATATATATATATATATATATATTATATATATATATATATATATATGCTAAATTAATTATTATATAGCATTTAATTATTATTAAGGTCTGTATTTAGCATTAAAAAAAAATGAATATTATATGGAGTTGAGGGAAAGAAGAACGAAATTTTTAAGGCATTCAATCTTTTATTAATACGAGATACATAAGAGGTCGTTTGTTCTTGAAGTCTTGGACAACCATCCTGGCGGCAGTTCTTTAGAGCTAAATATAATACCTTTAGAAATGAGAGGTGCTAATAAGGGTGAAGCTTACGGCATAAAAATGAATGCTTGAAGAAGTTAAATATAATATTAACAAAGATAACTAAAAAGTTAGGGATATAACAGAACAATGAGTAACTCCATTACTGATAGATTCAAAAACCGAAATTTTGAAATTAAAGCTTTGTACCAGACACTGTTAAAAGCTTTCAAAATGTTCGGCGCTAGAGCAAAAGATTTACCGAAATGCTGAGGAGCAGAGGACAAGAGTGAAATAGAATGGAATGGTCATCACTAGATTGTTTCTATGTTAAGCCATTTTATGGCTCTCTAAGATGAGAAGAGTATTTGAGGTGTTTTCAAATCTTTTTGTAACAAATAGATTCAGAAACTATGGAAAAGAAAGTCTTTTCTTAGCGCGGTAGCTACAGGATAAAGATTGGTTCCCTTTTTTCGGAATAGGTTAAATGAGGGCCCGTATCCAGGGGAAAGTAATTGAGAAGTTGTTTGTTGAGAGACAGAGGGGTAAACGGTATTCCAACATTTGAAACTACTGAAACTATACAGTCAGGATTATACCACGCCTTTGTGTTAAATTCAGATACCAGTAGTCAAATTTTAGAAGAAAATATGTTAGATATATGAGAGCTAGAGGGAGATGGAGATGAAGAAAAGCTCCGAAATCATCTAATGAGGAATTTGAGGCAAAGCCTTTGCGCGAAGAGTTCAGTTTAGGTAGAAGGAAAGAAAGCGGGTTTGTAGTCGGTAGAAACAAGATGAGGAAAAAGTAAGAAAAAATGTTATTGACATTTTTAGTAAGAAAAATTGGATGGAAGAGGATTCATTAAAATTATTAGTTTATAACATTTTCTACTATGAAACATAATTTTTGGTGTCATTAAAATGAGACTTTGAATGACTCTGGGATGAAATACAGCAATCATTAGTTTTCTGGAGTTTGAAGTCAAAAGAAATTCTTAAAGACATCATTCCAGCTTTAAATAACATTTGACAAGAGTTCCCTCTCGCTGAGGCAGTAATCATCACGAGAAAAATGAAAGAGCATGAGTACTCTTTGTCAAAAACTGTCCCTAGTCAAAGGTAGAGTTTTTTCTGCTGAAGAATTAACGATTAACAAGATAAGGAGGTAAGATGATTTGAGGAACCACATATGGAAAAGCTTAACAATATAAAGTTAAATTAGGAAGGAAGCTAAGAAAATTCTAGAATGTTGGGTTCACTCACAAGATCATCAAAACACCGGAATTTAGATAAAAAAAAACGGAAGATTATATAAAGAGGAAAAGAGGTCGTATTTTAAAAGTGGTAATTAGAGTAAAGATCGCGAATGATGTAAAAACTAAGCAAAAATATTAAACTTGTGTCAAAAGTTTGACAAAAGTTATTGGAAAGAGAAGGTGTTTAAGGACGGTAGTTAGAGAGATAAGAGGCGCTCCCTTTCTGCGGCACAAAACAGAAAGTTCGAAATCGATGAATATAGAGGTAATAGTTTACCTGACATTGTATTGTATTGTGCAAGTCTGATGCACAAAATTGCTAACCGCATGATATATGTAATACCAAATCGAACTAGTGCAACGAAAGTCATTGGTTCAACCACTAAAGAGAAACAAACTCTCTAGAGAAGTTTTTTTTGTCATTAATAAAGCGGTGTCAACTTCAAAAAAATATTAATCTCAAAAAAGATGGAATTACAATTTTACAAAATAATTACAATGTTAAGCATAAATGAGGTTAAGATTTGCGGAGAATGAGGAATTGCAATAGAATCTTCTAAATAAGAATAATATTAAAAAAATATATAAGTGAAAAGTTCAGCTTGTATCAGAAAGCAACATAGATGTGGAGCCGTTGGAAAAAATAAGAGAAAGGAAAGGGGAAGAGGCAAATCTAGAGTTGAAAGCTTTATCAAAGCGTCAGAAAGAACGATAAGAAAGAGAGCCAGAAATATTATCGTATTTCCTATGGGTCGAAATATATGAAACATGATGTTTTGAATTTTAAAGGTGGCAGTAATTCCTATGGGAATAGAGAGTTAAACCAAAGTTTATGAATATCAAAATAAAAAAAAGGTAATTTTTGCCTCCAAGTCAGTAAAAATAATCTAGCTAACTCACTCTGTGCACTTGAACGGGTTCCTCCTGCTTAAGCAATTATCATTCCAAGGGAATTCAAAGAAGTACGACAGCAAGTCTGGTCCGTTTGTTACACACAGGGTTAGTAATGTCTCCTTAAAGAGGGAGGGGTGCTCCTGTAAAAGTCTTAATTAATTAAAGCAGGTATTCTCAAACATTTTGCAGCTAAGTATTTCCATAGCTACCAGACCATCATTCCGTACCTTTTTAACATGCCTTTTTTTACAGGCTACCACCGCTTTGTGGTAGGTTCTTTTTAAGGACGGAGCAGAAGCCTAACTCAAAATTCTCAGGTGAGTGTAGACATTGGTTTTATAAAGTGGGTTATTAAATGTAAAGGTAAAAACAGAAAATGGCACGGTTGTGCAGAACAAAAATTTCTGGAAAGAAGGAGACCCCACAAAAAACGAGCTGGAATATTTCAGCATTCTCACAAAATTCATGCTAAATGAAAGGCACGCCATGTGCCTCTGGGACGATGCAATGGTGGAGTAATACGAAAGGTCAACCCTCTCGAGCACCTGACATTGTAGTACCTATAGAAAAAGAGAATAAGTACCAACGTCATGTCACAGAGGTAGAGGATCATGAGCGTTTAGAAGCGAGGGACATTTGATTAGTCTTTTAGCCCTAGATTCAACTCTATATAGAAGCAGGGTGGAACAGGAGCCCTCCAAATGTGAGAGGACTATTCTATACAAAGAAGAATAAGATCCCTTATATAACTTTAGTAACTGCGAGGATGGTGGAAAAAAATTCCGCAACCTGTGAGCAGAGTTCCCAGGTTTTTTGAGGCTGCCGTAACAATCGTTGTAATATAAGATTCCCAAGACGATATGATGTTTATGTTCAGAACTAGAATATTTATGTTGCTTACAGGTGAGACGATAGAGTCGTTGAAAAAGATAAGAAAGGTGGGAAGTGCTTTTGAGATGGAGATTTTAAGCTCAGTTTTTAAAGTCTTGATTTGCACAAGCACGAAGTGCCTCACAAGAAATTCCATTTAGATCTGCAAGAACAGAATCTGAAACTTCAAATGGAGAAACATCACTTGATGCAAAATAGGGAGCATATTTGAAATGAGTGGAATAATTGAGATATGAGTCATCTGCATAATTATGAACAGATAGAAGTACAACTGAGAAGATCGTTTCTGAAATATAATAATAAAGGCGAAAATAGAATAGAATCTTTAGAAACAATGCAGTAAACAACATAAGGGAGAGAAAGGCTTCTTAATTAAAAATATGCTGGTTTGGAATGATATGAAAGAAAATTAGACATAAGAAAGCAAAGAGAAAGAGGAAACCAAAGGAAAAGGGAGGGAGTTCAGGGAGCGGTGACTAATGCCACAGCTAGTGAAAAGATTTCGACATGTCAGCTCAACTAAACAAGACTCCTGATAGATCCAAAGAGGAGAAGACTGTAAATCTGTGAGATAAAAAAATATATCACCATTTGGCCTTCAGCTCCAAAAGTCATACTGCAGGGTTTGAGATTCTAGATGACCCAGGAAATGAGAGTTAAGAATAGTTTCAAAGAATTTAGTCTGAACATAATTGACATATATAGTAGTGTAGTTCAGAGCTGCTACCATCCTTTGGGATGTGTTGAACATATGCGCTCTTACAGCACTGGGGAGAAGTATTATTATATAGGCGTGGAGATTAGAGTTGAAAGAGAAATATGGACAATTCAGAAGAAACACATTCCCTCAAAGCATGGGGGGAAATGACATCTGAAACACTAGGCTCCATGACATTCATAGATTTTAAGATCCCATACACCTGATTATGTGAAATCATAGATAGATTTATGGAACACCTAATAGAAGAAAGAGTAGGGGGACAGATGCCAGAATAGTCAAAGTTGGAGGGTGGAATAAGATGAAATAGGGAGGTCGAGGAGGTTAACTCTTTCGGAAGGAGTGTTAGCTATAAAATCGTCAGAGTGAGTAAGAGAAAGAAAGGTTGGTTTACTTAAGCTGTTAGAGTTGATTTTGTGAAGAGACCAGAAAAATTTTAAAAATTTGTTAAGGCTAATTAAATATATAATGACAATACAATGAATTTTAAATAGGTGAATTGTTCATCCTAAGCAATGACTCTGCACATGAAGGAGTTATATACCATAAAAAATTAAACTTTAGTTTGAAGGGACAGTCAGTTTTGTGCAAACAAGGTAATAGAAAGGCATACTTGATAGTCATTCTCAACTTTAAGTAGTGCTCGACATTTCGATTTTATATTCAACAGCATTGAAACTTCTTGCTCAATCATATAAGAATTAGGGAAGATACATTGCAACATATATATATATATATATATATATATATACTATACTATATATATATACTATATATATATATATATATATATATATATATATATATATATATATATATATATATACTGTATTCAAAAAAAGAAAGCCACACTTTTATGAAGCAAACTGAAAGACATCTTTTAGAATTAAATCAAATAAAATTCAACTCTATTCTTAATTCAAAAAGCAACTTAAGCCAATTTCTCCGATCAAAACTTTCTCGACAGTGACGACATTGCAAGGATCGCAAATTCATTTCAACTTGGAGATCATTCCTGACATGTATTTTCTTTACGTTAGATCTTGTCCGATTATCTATATACCCCTGCAAACCTTTTTGCAAACTTCTAGGATTTGTGAACCCCAATTTGAGAATTCCTGAATTAAATGGATAGTTCTAAATTTGAAGATTTCAAGATAGTCGGTGGATAAAGTATAACAGCATAGGGCGAAGTGTTGGAAGTTAAGATATAGTGTGTTTGATCCATCTACAAGATGATTAGCAAGACTAGTAGATACCTCAAACAATTAATCTAGTTTGTTATGCATAGATACACTTTGTTTATACTGTGCATATACATATATATATATATATATATATATATATATATATATATATATATAACTATATATATACTAATAATATACCTTTATATATATATATAACTATACTTACCCCCCTATCTTTTATATTATATATATATAAATTTAAAATTTATATATATATATATATTTATATATATATATATATATATATATATATATATATATATATATATATATATATATATATATATATATATATATTGATGAAAACTCTTTATTTACACATATCGGCACGAAATGGATAGGTTTTTAATAAAAATATAAGAATATAAAACATAATATGAAGTAAAATATTTCTTTTGATTGCGGCTCCCTTTATTAACCTTTAAATATATTCACTCTTAATTTATTTTTAGTATTATTTAAGAATTATCTTATTTTTATATTCAAAAACATTTATACAAAATACAACTTAATTTAATATTGATTAGCAGGGATATCAGATGAAATGGCCTTTGACATTTCAGGATGTAGGGCTGCTTGAAGAATTTTGAGACCCTTTATTAAATGGAGTCTAGTCCTGTACTATGCTTTTAATTTTAATTCCTCAGCTTATGCAGTGTTAGAAGTTGTTTATTTGTCTTTTATAATAGCCTCTCTATATTGTTTGAAGTTTCTTCTTTGATTTTATTTTGGTTTGCAGTATCTTCTTTATTTTTTATTATTTAAGTTTCTTTAACCTTATATGTATTTGCAAACTTTCTGTCTTTATATTTACTTGTATCTTCTTTCTTTGACATATTTAATTTTCTTTGACATTTTCTGTATTCATAAACTCATTGTCTTAAAACTAACCAAAAAATATTTATTATCTCTGCAGTTTATTTTTTGCAATCATTTTACTCTTCTTTCATTCCATTATTTTGGTTCATTTGGAAGTAAATGTTATCTTCCACAATTTATCTTAATAATATTTTCTATAAGTATCTTTTTTTATGTTCCATACTTAATACATTCCCTCTATTGGTTAAGAATATTAAGAGTTCTTATTATTCTTAGTTTATAATTCTCTTTTTACACCTCTGTGCCTTTTCTCAATAAAATCGATTTTGTTATTGGTCTTTTTAAAATTGTTATATTCAAGCTATTTTTGTCTCTGTTCACTTTTATATCTACTAATCTTACTTTATTTGAATCATCTTTATACACCTTTAGAATTCTTCCTACATTCCATTTGTTTCTAAATTTGAAAGGTTTCTAGATTAAATGAACTAAATCACCCTATTTGTGCGATTGTCTTTCTACTAAAAATTTACTTCTTTTTTTGCAGTAAAGGCAAGTATACAACGTATAATCCATCTTTTCCAAAATAAACCTGCTAGATATTGATTTATTTTGTTTGCAACTTTTATATGTTACAATCCTTATCCTGGAATAAACCCTGGAGGAAATGTAATATTGCCTTTAAGAGTTACTAAATGGTTAGGTGTCAAAGCTTCTAAATCTTCTAAGTTTTTGGTAACTTCCGTTAGTGAACGTTTGTTTAGGATGAGTTCTATTTCACAAAA
This sequence comes from Trachelipus rathkii, assembly GCA_015478945.1. Classification (NCBI taxonomy): domain Eukaryota; kingdom Metazoa; phylum Arthropoda; class Malacostraca; order Isopoda; family Trachelipodidae; genus Trachelipus; species Trachelipus rathkii. The sequence continues at coordinate 10,648 of JABUQX010144341.1, forward strand.
TAAATTATTTAAATTGTCATCTGTCAATCTTATTGGCTTCTTTGGGAGTGAAACTTGTAACAGATTTCTCACAATCCTAATGTGCCTTTCAAAATGATCTTTTTGAGAACCATGAGGTGGTTGGAATATCCATTGTATTTCTCTTTGCTCTTCTAGCATTTTGTTTACTTGCCTGTAATTCCAATTTTTAATTTCCATTTTAGTTCTTTATTTGCTTTTACAAAATCAGTTTCATTATCTTATCTGGTTAATTTTACATTACCTGTGCGACTTATAAACCTTCTAAGAGCATTGATAAATACATCAGTGTCTAGTGAATACAACATTTCTAGGTGTATTGCTCTGCTACTTATGCATGAAAATATTAATCCGAAGCTTTTGTCTCTTGTTCTACCTGTTGCAACAAAGAATGAGCCAAAGTCATCTATGTCTATTTTCCAATGTGAGGGATGTCACTTTCAAGTCTGTCGGTGGGTAAATCTCCCATCAGTTGTTTACTTGATCTTCCAAGAAGTTTTCTACGAATGATTTATTCTTTAAGAATTTTCATGATAATTCTATTTGCACCTACTATATAATATTTTCCTCTTAGAACATTTAAAACTCTTTTCATTCCTAAATGTTCATTAATTTTATGGAAGTGTTTTATAATGAGTACTATGACATGATGATTATTTGGCAAGATGATTGGATTTTTAGACTCACATGGCAAATTTAAGTTTTTATTTCTACTACCTTCTACATATTTTGTTGTCATCATCAAAAGGTAGCAATTTCGATAAAACACGCATTTTTCGTAAAGTTCTTTCGTTTTTATTTCTTAGAATTCATTATTTAGAACATATTTGTATATAGCCTTTTCAGCTTCCTTTAACTCTGTGATTGTCAAATGACCTTTGTTCCACTCTTTCTTATGCAAACCATTTTTAACTCCTAAAATCCAAGCTACTTTTACTTTAAGTTTCATCCAGTTTGATGAAGAATGTATCAACATATCTGTTGCGGTTTTCTTTCCCAACTTTATAGATATTATATGTTTCTTTTTTACTATTTCATTATCATCATTATCTAGTTTACTTTCCACATTCAGCTGTGTCCAATGAGCTTTGTCTTGATATAAAAATTCTGAGGCTGTACTCCATTCTTTAGCATGCAAAAATTAATTTGCTTATAGACCTTTGCAATCTATGTCTGCTATGTTTACTTACTTGGTAAATGATTCCATTAACTTTATATATGTTTTTAATCTTACGTAAGATACTCTATTGTGAAAAAATCTCTTAAATATTTTTGATTCATTTTTTATATACTGTAATACAATGATACCGTCAATCAAAAATTATTCTTTACTATATCCATATCTAACTCACTTTTTATGCTTAGCTGGATAGTAACTGCAAGTTTTGCAGCATTTAATTAACTCTATTTTTGGAATGGTTAGCACCATATTTTTATTTAATGGCATCAATATTGTTTTGGAAATTACTAAAAAATAATTCATTTCATTATTTTCTTCTATAAAAATCACACATATATATATATATATATATATATATATATATATATATATATATAAATATATATATATATATATATATATATATATATATATATATATATATATATATATATATATATACAAATTTTTATAAATTAATTGTACTTATGCTGCATCTGCAAAGTAATGATTTTCAATACTTTTGTACTTTAAACAGTTTGGATTATATGGTCTTGGAATTTAAAATTCATTTACCTTATAAATGTTACACACCCATTTTGTATAGCATTTTGCGGGAATTTCCTTATTCCAATCTACTTTTTTATCACATAATGTCTGAATTATTTTTTTTGCT
>JABUQX010144342.1:0-2500 GCA_015478945.1 Trachelipus rathkii
CAGGTAGCGCTTCGTTCGGATCGGAAGATACGGTGTTTAACCGTTTTCGCATTTATCAGTGAAACGCTTTCCCGTTCATTTGCCCCGCCCAACGCCCATATATATATATATATATATATATATATATGGCCAAACTAAAGAAGTTACCCGCATGATATCTCGAAAACTAAGATAGGTACAAGAAAACTGATAACATATATGGAATCAGCGTATGAAATTTGTATGGAAAATGCAAACGAACTTTTAAATATACATAAAGGCCAAACTACGATAGGTAGAAGAAAACTAATAACATATATGAAATCAGCGTTTAAAATTCTTTTAGGGGCTCGAGCCGACGGGGAACACAGGGGGACGTTTTCCATACCCGTAGGGGGGCGGAGAACCCCCGCGACACCGTACCAAGAGCAGGGGTTCGAGACCACTCCAGAGGGGAAATAGTCTACCCCGTCGTCCCAGGAGGCCGAGAGACCCCGACTCTTTGCATCTTTGCGGTTTACCCTGGGGTATTCTTTTAGTTAAAAAAAAAAATATTTTTAATACATATTTCATACGCTGATTCTAAATATGTTATTAGTTTACTTGTACCTATCGTAGTTTTGGAAATATAAAAAAAAAAATAAAAAAAAGAAATATTTTTTTCATTTCCATACAAATTTCATACGCTGATTCCATATATGTTATCAGTTTTCTTGTACCTATCTTAGTTTTCGAGATATCATGCGGGTAACTTCTTTAGTTTCACCTATATATATATATATATATATATATATATATATATATATATATATATATATATATATATATATATATATATATATATATATATATATATATATACTATATATATATATATATATATATATATATATATATACTGCTATTATATATATATATATATATATATATATATATATATGCCCTTTTCTGTTTACGACTCCGTCAGTTTTTTTTTTATGTGAATAAATTTATGCTATATGAATACCAACAATGAATTTCCGTGGTAACGGACATGATTTAAAAGCTCATAGAATTTTAAATAATTTTTTTTAAAAATCACATTTATGTTAAATATTGTTTAAAAATGAAATATCTCGAAAAGTACGACACTTACAGAAAACCAATTACATATTTGGAATCAGCGTATAAAGCGTATTACAAAAATGTATTTAAATATTGATATATATATATATATATATATATATATATATATATATATATATATATATATATATATATATATATATATATATATATATATATATATATATATATAGGGCTATTACTTGCTATTGTGGTGGCAAGCACCCTATATAAGAGGATGGTAATATAGAAATCCATATTTGAAATGATGCTTTTATTCAACATAGTAGAGATATTCAATGGAAGTAAAGAAATAACAAAATACTCTCTCTTTTCGTAAGTCTTTTAGTTGTTACGGACTGTTCCACTCGTTTACCTCCCTTGGCTGACTTCTTTTGAGAAAATTTGCGATAGAAATTCGAGGTCGCGGCCTTTTCCATAAATTTACCTCCCTTGCCTAAAGTTGTGTTTGAAGTTTGGAGGAGTTCTGGAGAGAGTATCTTCAGTGAGATTTATTTCTTCTGATTCTTAATAATTGTTCGAGTATCTCAACAGGACGGGTTTATATATTATTTCACTTCGACTTATGCTAAAATTTTGCTCGCGCAAATCTTAGCATAAGTACGAACATAAATTAAAATTATTTTACAAAGTTATAATGGAGTACTACATTACTTCCCGCGTAAACACGGAGTGAGAAAGTATGTTATAATAATTATACAAGAAATAATAACTAAAATACATAGTTAAAGTACTTTCAAATGCAAGCATATTTAATTATGTCTGAAGACATAAGTAATCATACAAACATTTGAAGGCAAAAATAGTATACATGAAATGTAAAAAATATTCAAATATGAGCATAATTGGTTACATCCGATGATCTAAACATATATACAAATATTTGAATACATAAAAATACCATAATGTTATATATACAGAAAATAAAAAGTGCATTTAAACACAAGCATATTTGGTTATATCCGTTAGATATAAACAAACATACAAACATTTAAATGTATAAAAATACAAAAATGTTCATATATAATTCTTGATATAAAACAATTGAGTTATTCACAAGAGTTAAATAGGCCACATCGATCGAACCGTTGAATCCAAGGAAAGGTCCAGTATAAGGCGTTTCTAATGTATCCATGATTTGATCAATGCGCAGGAATATAGTTTTCGAAGCTGTAGTTACGAAAGAAACATTGCGTGACATATGTAGAGGCGAAGTTGCTTGAAATTTAGGTCCTTTATTTGAGAAAAATTTCTTTATACATAAAAGGAGCAGTCACAGAACCATTTAGAATTCGAAAGGAATCAGAGTTCGTAGTGTGGAATGCAAAAATAAATTTCTGCCCATAATCCAAACTTGAAATGATGAAAGAAATCCATACCGTAAAGAAAGTTACAT
>JABUQX010144342.1:7500-10000 GCA_015478945.1 Trachelipus rathkii
GTAGAGGTAGTAGTAGTAGTAGTAGTAGTAGTAGTAGTAGTAGTAGTAGTAGTAGTAGTAGTAGTAGTAGTAGTAGTAGTAGTAGAAACTCCGATTGATTTTTATTATTAGTAAATATATTTCCCTTTAGTAATATGTATGTTCCATTTTCTTTTTAATAATATGCATTTATTTTTCGAATTACTCGTTTTCTAAAATTTGAACATGGACTTAAATAAATATATTTTGAATTGTAACATTTACGAGTTGTTGTGTTATTCCGTTTTCTACACTTTTGATGTTTCTTTTCAAAGAGAGACATTTTTATATATTTTTAATTTCTTTTCTAAACATTAACTATAATATTTTGAGGACACCAGTTTCTTTTTGTCTGAAACATTTATATTTCTTTTGTAACCTTAAACAATTATATTTTTATTTTCTTTAAAGTTATACTAAATTTTAATAAAAATACCAATTAATCAATAGATCAATAGATCAAACGCTAATCAGCCACCCTTCCTAACCTCCCCTGTTATCTGTGATCTATTGATCAAGCGATTAAAGTCATGATTAATTATTTGTATAAACTCCACATAAAAATAATTTTTGCATAAATATTACATAAAATTTATAAACATTTCTGAAATAGTTTTATAAATTATAACCAATAATAATAATAATAATAATAATAATAATAATAATAATAATAATAATAATAATAATAATAATAATAATAATAATAATAATAATAATAATAATAATAATAATAACAATAATAAAGATTCTTATAACCTATCAACAGGATCCAGAGCATGAGGAGTAGTAGGAGGTGCACCGATTTGCATCAGTAATGGATGCAGATTCCTGCTGTACGGTGTCAGAATTGAATCTTGCTTTTGACTTGCATAATGTATTACATCAAAGCATGTGTAAAGAATGGTATCACCTTACAAAACAAACTATTTCCACTTTTCCAGCATTTCTTTAACATATCAATGTTAATTTTATATTATTATAATAATATTTAACAAAACTTAACAAAAATATATCATAGAATAACATAACTATCACACTGATCAACAAGGGTATTTCATGTTTTGTTAAATATTACTGTGATAATGTAAAATTAACAATGATATGTTAGAGAAATGCTGGAAAAATGGGAATAGTTTAAGTTTTGTAAGGTGGTGTTAGCTAATTGCAGATATTAGGCATTGAATTTTGTTAATGTTAGCATTTTATTCATACGTATGTCATGTTAGATACGCTATAAACATTAAAGGACTAAAATTCATGTTGTGATCATACAAAAGAACCTATTTTTATGTAATATTTGTGCCACTTCGATACTTAAATATGACTTTAATCACTTATAGTTGATATTTTTAATAAAAAAGAAAAAAACATTTAGTTGAAATCTAAAATGTTTTTAATAAACCATATGTTATATTCATATAAAGACCTTATTTTTGTATATGTTTATGCATGATACATGACCAAATATGACTTAAAGCAGTAAGTCAATAGAGCATGCAGGGAATGTTCGTAGAAATGGGAAGGGTGGATATAATGTTTGCACTACTGCTTTATTACTTTATGGTCAGTAAAGTACATATTTTTACTAAAAATTATAAATTTCTTTAGTAAAAATTTAAAAATATTTAATAATGAAATAGATTTTCTGTAAATAACTATATTTTTTTAAAATAAGCAACAACATTAAGTAATATAAAACATAAAATAATAAAATTTAAAACAAAAGAAAATATAATAGATTAGGTTTACAAAGGATTTTATAAAAATATAATTGTCTTAGATTAAAATGATCAAAGTTTAGAGAATAAAAATATAAATGTATATGTTTGAAAAGAAATTGGAGTACACAAAATATTAGACATAGTTTAAATGAAAATATATTCATTTATAAAACGGAATAAACTATATTACGTTATAGAATAACGCCAAAACTAGTATTCATTGCGTTTTATATATATATATATATATGATTTATATATATATATAAATAAAAACATATATATATATATATATATATATATATATATATATATATATATATATATATATATATATATATATATTATATATATATTACTTTCGGCTGATGGCATAGCCCACACCCAACACCCCACACCCCATACCCCACACCCCACACCCCACACCCCACACCCCACACCCCACACCCCACACCCCACACCCCACACCCCCCACCCCACACCCCCCACCCCACACCCCACTTACAGACATAAAACAACTCATAGAGTGCGGAGACCGGTGTATTCGTACAAAATACCGTTCATAACGCATGCTTTGACGTAACATATATTATTCAAGTCAAAGCAGGGAGTTGATTCTGACATCGAACAGCACGAATCTGTATCCATTACCGAAACAAATCGGTGCAGCTCCTACTCCTCCTCATGCTCTGAAACGTGTTGATAGGTTATAAGAGTCTTTTTTATTATTATTATTATTATTATTATTATTATTATTATTATTA
>JABUQX010144342.1:17500-20619 GCA_015478945.1 Trachelipus rathkii
CTATATATATATATATAAATACATATATATATACATTTTATATATATATATATATATATATAAAAAAAGTTATTATTATTATAATATATAAGTATATAAGTATATATATATATATATATATATATATATATATATATATATATATATATATATATATATATATATATTTATTTCATATATATATATCTATTATTTATATATATGCTTCTAAGAGTATATATAGTATATATGTAGCATATATATATATAAAGTATATTAAGGTTACATATATCTATTTTTGTAGCATATATATATTGGTTGTTATTATTATTATTATGTTATAAATATATTATTATTATATATATTATTATTATTATATATTATTATTATTATATATATATATATATATATATATATATATACATATATATATATATTATTATATATATATATATTTTTATGTGAGTATATATATATTTTTATGTGAGTATATATATATATATATTATTGTTATTATTATATTATTATATATATATATTATATATATATATATTTTATATATATATATATTATATATATATATATATATATATATATATATATATATATATAGTATATATATATATATATATAAATATATATATATATATATATATATTATATTATATATATATATATAAGGTTAAGAGCATATATATATATATATATGTGAATATATATATATATATTGTTATGTATGTATGTATTATTACGTTAGAGCATATATTATATATACATATTGGTTATTATATATTATATATTATGTTATTATATTATATATATATATATATATATTATTATTACATATATATATATATATATTACATATGTTATGTTGTTCTATAGACAAGCATATATTATATATATATATTATATATATTATTATATATATATTGAGAAGATATGTAAAGTATAGAAAAGATATTATATATATATATATATATATATATTATATTATTATTATATATTATATATATATATGTTGTTATATATATATATATATATATATATATATATATATATATATATATATATATAGATTTATAAATATATATAGGGTTGCTATATATATATATATATATATATATATATATATATATATATATATATATATATATATATTATATATATATACATATATATATATATATATATAGATCATGTCTGTTATCAGCATCCACTCCATATACATATCGATTGCATGGATTCGAACATTTTTGTTTTTTATAAGAATTTTGCTTTATTGTTATTTCCCTTTACTATAAACTTTTATTACTACTGTACACTACACATTAACAAAGTTCTCGTATGAAATAAAAATAAAGAAAATAAATTACAGTATTATGAAGTAGGTTATAGTATATATAAGGTTATATATATATATCTATATATATATATATATATATATATATATATATATTATATAAGAGGTAATATATATATATATATATATATATATATATATATATATATAGTTATAATATATATATATATATAAAGTAGGTATATATTATAAGTTATATATATATATATATATTTATATTTCTATATATATATATAAAGATATATATATATATATATATATATATATATTATATATACATATATTTGTTGCTATATATATATATATATATATATATATATATATATATATATATATATATATATATATATATATATATAAAGCATACTTACAGAATTATCTCGAAAAGTATGACACTTACAGAAAAACCAATTACATATTTGGAATCAGAGTATGAATAGTTTATTACCAGAATGTAAAAAAATCTCGAGAAGTACGACACTTACAGAAAACAAATTACATATTTGGAACCAGTGTATAAATATATATATATAGTCGTTTTATGATTTAAACCAACGAATACCCCAGAGTAGACCACATAGATATCAGAAAGTCGGGGTCTCGGTTCTAGGACGACGGGGACTTCTGTCCTCCTTCCGTCCCCCCATCGGCTCGGTCCCCAATGGAAATATGTTTCCTTGAACTCAATTTTTAGGAGGTCTAGGTGTTTGTTATTGAATCATGCGATTTACAAGTAGTAGGGGGGTCATATTGCAGGACGTAGCTCCTCCCAATTTTTGACCTTTTCTGACCGCGAACTTTTTGAGTCGAATTTTTACCTGACCTTGACCTTTTGGGCCTTGACCTTTAAGCAAACTGAATTTTTACCTTAACTTTTTTGGGCCTTGACCTTTTTGAGAACCCGATTTTTTGAGAATCCCGGACTTTTTGAGAAAAACCCGATTTTTTCTCAGAACCTCGGATTTTTTCAGAACTCCGGATTTTTTTGAGAACCCGGAATTTTGAGAACCCAAATTTTACGGTCCCAAACTTTTGAGAACCCAAATTTTTTGAGAACCTACAAATTTTTTTGAGAACCCAAATTTTTTTGGCAACCCTAATTTTTTGGCAACCCTAATTTTTTGGCTAATTTTTGCAAATCCTTCGAAGAAGGGCTGCGCCAAACGGTTGCGTAAGCAAATCGCTGTACGTATGCCTCCTATTTTGCGCTCCCTTATTTTAGTAGGCTCCTAATTTTTTTCGACCATGGGTCATTTTTGCACACGGTAATTTTTGATCTTCATTTAGGGCTTAGCTCCCTACAACTTTGATGTCTTAACCTTTTTATCTTTCCCCTTGCTCCAAAGCTTGACAGTATTACTATGGGTCAATTTTTTGACCCAATGTTAATTTTTTTGTCCTTCCTTTAGACTTAGCCTCTTTTTTGATGTCTTAACCTTGTTTGACCATGATATTTCGGTCACATCTCTACACACGCGCACGCGCGCACACACACACACACACAGATTTACTTACACTCACACAGATTTACTTACACACTTACACAGATTTACTTACACTCACACACAGATTTACTTATATACAGTATGTCACTTATACACACATTCACTATGTGCACTTACACACACAGATTTACTTACACACTTACATTTACCATAGACACTTCTTACATTTAACCATAGACACTTTACACTATGACACTTTACACATACACTACGTCACTTATACACACATACACTATGGCACTTATACACACATTCACTATGTCACTTATACA
>JABUQX010144343.1:7500-10000 GCA_015478945.1 Trachelipus rathkii
AAATATCACGAGTATGTTGGGCGCAGTCTATATATAGATAAGTTCGACCCCAGAGGAGGCAAGTTTTTTTTCGGGGGGGGCTGCGACTTTCGCAAGTGGTTACATTTCAAATGAAGTTAAATTATATATATATATATATATATATATATATATATATATATATATATATATCTATATATAACATATATATAAATATATATATATATATATATATATATATATATATATATATATATATATATATATATATATATATATATAAAGAAGGTTGGAAGTTTCGTAGCTGTCAGGACAAGTGAAGATTTTCTTCGCATGGTTATAGGGCGACAGAGCTAGCATTATGGTCTTTTACAGTAAGCTTATTATGACTCCTTCTTTTTATTTTATGGCCACTGTAAATATCCTTCCTTCTTTCCTTCCTCCCTTCCTTCCTTCCTTCCTGCATGTTTAGAGTCAATCCTTCATATATATATATATATATATATATATATATATATATATATATATATATATATATATATATATATATATATATATATATATATATATATATATATATATATATATATATATATATATATATATATATATATATATATATTATAACTATATATATATTCTGGGTTGGATGTTTAAACCAACATTTTTTTTTTTTAAAATAATAAAAAACAATTGTATTTTTTTTTTTGATGTTTTTTTTTTTATTTTTTTTTTTTTTTTTGCCTTTCCTAATAAAAATTAATAAAAAAAGCATTCTAAATGAAAGAAAATAGCTAATGTTCTAATTATATATTTGGATGGTAAATAAATTGGGAGGAGCATATTAATAACTCAATTTTAAAAAATTAAAATATCAAAATACGATAGCGATAATTAATCAAAAGTATTAACTTTAAATCCTTTTTTTTTTTTTTAAGAAAATTGATATTATGAAATTAAAGTAAATTAATATTTTTAGGGATTAGTTCCAAAGTTATATTTGAGAGGGAGGAAGAAATTTTCTTCAAATTGTTTTTCTTTCCCAATCTTTCATATATTTTTATATATTACAAATTAACAGCACACACATGTCATTTATATTTTTTCCTAATTTCAAATTGCTGATTTTAAAAATATTGTATCAATAGTATGAAAGAATTTTTTCTCCCATATATATATATATATATATATATATATATATATATATATATATATATATATATATATATATATATATATATAATATATATATATATATATATATATCTATATATATATATATATATATATATATATATATATATATATGATATATATATATATATATATATATATATATATATATATATATATATATATATATATATATATATATATATATATATATATATACAACCTACAGTGGGTAAAGGCCAGAGGCTTGCCAAATTCCATTTGAGGTTTTGAAATATTGGAAACCATGGCCAAATTAATGTCTGACATACTCTGGTACGCAACCCTTGAAATTTTGTAAATTAAAGGAAGATGGAGAAATAGATAAATGGAGTGTGTTCCAGACTTTACCAGTGGAGTATATGTAAGATTGAGCATAGCGGTTAAGTCTGGGGTCAGAGAGTTGGACAGAGAAAGGATGAGACTGTCTGAAATACGAGTTGCAGGAACTCTCCTCAAAAAAGGAAGTACAAGACTGGGAAATTCAAAAGAGCAATGTAAATTGTAATAACAATAGAATAAGGAGAGTGTTGCAACAGTTCGAAGGATAGATAGTGAGTGTAGGAGAGTTAACGAGTCGACAAACCCTAGAATACACTTTATCAAGGAGAGCAATATATTAGGAACCAACACAGATATGCGATTCGTACTCTATACAAAAGCGAATAATACCCCTAGGGTGGTGAGAAGAACACCTAATTTCCTAGAAACTTGTTGGAAAGAACAGAGTGTGATCCTTCTAAGAAAGATCACGAGAAAAGAAGATACCAAAATATTAAGAACAGAAGAAGGTTAGAGTTGTGTTTTCGAACCAGATATTATGGCAGTGTGGAAGATTATGTTAAGTACATAGATGAAGAAGCTGAGTTATTGAGACATTGAAAACAACCATGTTTTCTTTAACACAACTACAGGTACGAGAAAGAACAGATGTTTGTCCCTTCAAGGCTACAATAATGACATCATTTATTTATATATATATATATATATATATATATATATATATATATATATATATATATATATATATATATATATATATATATATATATATATATATATATATATATATATATATATATATATTGGAAGTAGTAATAATGAGTGGTGGAGTTATCAGCCTAAGAGTGGAGAGGAGACACAGTAACAGATAGATCATTGATGCAAAATAGGAAAAAAAAGAGGTTGGAGATAGAACAGAATGGATAGATTTAAAAAGGATTAATGGTGGCCATCTACAATAAAGACCAATAGAACGACTGGAAGGAAATCAAGAGAAGGTTACAAAGAAAGATAATAAAGAAGTTTA
>JABUQX010144344.1:0-12500 GCA_015478945.1 Trachelipus rathkii
GTTATTGCCTTCGTTCAGTTCGTTGGGTGTTTATGTTTCGCATTTTATCGTAGAGCGCTTTCGCGTTTTTGTGCGTTGATCACAATATATATATATATATATATATATATATATATATATATATATATATATATATATAACAAGGTAAATTTTAAAACCATTAAAACATAGATCTAGGGAAATACAAAGTTTTTTACATAAAAAAAAATGGGAGTTTACGTTTCGAGACTTAACACCTTAGTCTCCTCTTCAGAACTAAAAAAAAAAGAAAAAAACTTTTTAATGCGACAAAATGTCTAAAAACATACATAAGCAAAAAACAAAATGGCGTCATCTTCTTCTTCTTCTTCCTACCCATTATTATTTGAACGCTAAATAATTTTATTTCTCCGTTATGAACTTCTTTGCAAAAGGGTCAAAATTAAAAAATCCTTCTGTCAAATTAAAATTACCTTTCGCAGAAATAAAAAAAAGATTCCATAAATTGATTCAAATATTTATTCTTAGAGAGAAACAAAAACTTAGCACCCTCCCAGTTAACAAAATGATCACTTTGAGACAAATGTCTAAAAATAGCATTGCTTGTATTACCCCTCCTGACTTCTCCTCTATGTTGATCTAATCTAACTTTTAAAGTCTTCAAAGTTTCACCAAAATAAGATTCTCCACATATAAGACACGGAATCTCGTAAACACCTCCTGCAACTTCCGATCTGGTAGTATTGTTCTTAACTAAAACTCGTAGGAGGGTCTCAGGGTAACTAAAAATTAGCTTGACATCAAATAAATGTTCAAGCATAAACTTAATGTCAAGAAGCTGTGGTGAAAAAGGGACAATTTTAACATTTTCAATATTAAAAGGAGTGCGCATCCTCAATCCCAAAAAACTGGAGTAAGCATGTTTATATTTACGTTTAATTAGAAAATGGGGATATGCAAGTTTTTCGAAAGTTCGAAACACAAAATTGATTTCTTGTTTAAGAAATGGAGGGTCACAGTAATGAAACGTTCAAAGAAACATATTATAAATAATATTATTTTTGATATAGGGAGGGTGGAAAGAAAAATAATGTAAAAGTTGGTTTGTCTGTGTTGGCTTACGAAAGACCTTAAAAGACAAACTAGTACCTGTCTGTACTATTAAAAGATCTAAAAAAGAAATGCAATTATCAACTTGACTTTCAAAAGTGAAGGCAATAGTGGGGGTTAAGTTATTTATTTGTAAAAGAAAATGTTCTTTCGGAAAAGTCGTAGGTACAACCGCAAGTACATCGTCAACACATCGCTTCCAAGAAGCGACCTGGGAATATATATATATATATATATATATATATATATATATATATATATATATATATATATATATATATATATATATATATTTATATATATATATATATATATATATATATATATATATATATATATATAAATATAAATATATATATACTATATAACTATATATATATATATATATATATATATATATATATATATATAATATATAATAATATATATTATATGATTTATATATATATATATATATATATATATATATAATAATAATATATAATAATAATATATATATAATAATAATAATAATATATATAATATATATATATAATAACAATGTAATAATAATAATAATAATATCCTATGTATATATATAATAATAAAAATATATATATATATATATATATATATATATATATATATATATATATATATATATATATATATATATATATATAATAATAATTTATACAATAAAAATAATAATAATATTTAATAATAATAATAATAATAATAATATATATATATAATATATTAATAATAATAAATGTAATAATGAAAATAATAATAATATAATAATAATATATATATATATAATAATAATAATAATAATAATAATAATAATAATATATATATAATATATATATATATATATATATCTTCTTGAATATAAGGAATTTAAGTAATTTTCTATCATTGATAGAAATTTAAAAGTAAAAATTATTTTATGAGTAATAATAAATAATTCTTCTTCTTCTTAAAAGCTTTGGTGAACACCTTTTAAGTGAATTCTGTTAGTCTTTATTCTCCTGTAAAATTCAGAGTGTATGTTTTGAACCTTTTCAGAGTAGAGAAACATTTTTCTGAATTGAACGTTGTGAGTTAGATAGAAACTAAAATCCTGAACAATCCAGATGTGACTGTATATATGAAATCTATTTAAAAAAAATTTTAAAACTTTGAATAATTATTGATGGAATGATTTTACTTAAGTTATTAAGTATGGATCTGTGACTGAGGAACTTTCCCTCTATTTATTTTGAAAAATGAGTAAGAAAAGGAATTGCAATTGCTTTATGTATTTTCCTTTTACTTTGAGAAATCAGACGTTTTATTGATACTTCCAAAACGCTTGGAAATTTTTCATCGATATTTATGCGAAAATTTTTCCCAAAAAATAAAGCACTACATTTTCAAGATGCTTAAGGGCAGTTTTGTACATAATGGAAGAGTGAAAGAAAATATAGTTGATGTCATTATTAAACTAATATCCAATTTGCTCGTAATTGCAGATGTCAAAAGATTTGATGTTTTCAAATAAGGTTCAAGCAAAGAAATTTTCTCTAAACATATATAAGTTTTCCTCATTTCTAGTAATAAATAATCATAATTTTCTTTGATTATTATTTTTATTATTCGTATAAATTAAAATTAAATTTTTTTAGCTTCACTTCTAACTTTGTTAACTCATATGCCGATGACTCAACTCTTCATTCTTCCACTCATTTCAAATCTGCCCCCTCTTTTACATCTAAATTTTCTCTCGTCTACAGCTTTCCGATTCAATTCTTGTCGATCTGGTTTGGATTTCTCAGTAAGGTAACCGCAATCTTGGGAAATTCAACTCTTTAAAAACCCAACTTCTTTAAATCTCCCTCTCTAAAACACCTCGCAGCTTTCCTATCCCTTTCGACGGCTCTAACGTCTCACCTGTGAACAACATAAACTCTCTTGAACTGAATTTAAATAACGAATTGTCTTTGAGATCTCATATCACCGGTGGCTAAGGTGGCCCCAAAGAAGTTGGGAATTCTTTTCAGGTTGCACGATTTTTTTTTTTTTTGGTCAGTTACTTCAATTACATAAGGATCCTATCCGCCCATGTATGGAGTACTGTTCTCACATTTGGGATGGTTCCGGTTCCACTAAAAGACTTATAAACTGTCCCCTACTTTCTGACTACCTTGACCGACTATCTCTGCGAAGTGAAATTGAAACCATATCTCTTTTCTATATGTATTACAACGGCAGGTGCTGGAGGGAGTTGATCTCTGGCATTCCTCCACCACAGTACTCTCCTCGTAGCACAAATGGTGCCTTTCTTTCCATAAATATTGTATGAATATTCTAGTAGCAAGGCTCGTTCGTTGTGTTGCCTCTTTTTTTCCAGTCACATCTGTTTTGTGGAACTCCTTGCCTTTATCTGTTTTTTCTGCTGTAATCAATCTTCCTTTTTAAGACCTACGTCTGCGCCCACTTTAGATAATTGGGTTAAACAAGGGATTGAGTGGATTTATTTTCCTTTTGTATTTTGCATAATACTTGAAAAGGCCCCTGCCATGACTGGCAGCAACGTGTAAAATAAAAATCATAAAAATTTGATAATTTAAATAATTTGTGAAGATTTAGACCCCTTCAACCCCTTTACTACGATCTTATATATATATATATATATATATATATATATATATATATATATATATATATATATATATATATATATAATATATATAAATATATATATATATATATATATATATATATATATATATACCTATAGTATATATATATATATATATATATATATATATATAATATAATAATATTAATATATATATATATATATATATATATATATATATATTTAACAATATATATATATATATATATATATATATTTATATATATATATATATATATATATATATATATATATATATATATATATATATATATATATATAATAACTCTAATTAATCATCACTTGCTCCCCAATAAGGTTTATATGTAATATATTAATAGCATCTATATGTATATATATAATAATATATAATAATATATATATATATATATATATAATAATAATAATAATAATATATATAATAATAATAATATAATAATATATAATAATATGAATATATGTTTATAATAATATAATAATAATATGTATATATATATATATATATATATATATACATATATATATATATATATATATATATATATATATATATATATATAATAATATAATAATATATGAATTAATAATGTATATATATATAATAATATAATAATAATAATATATATATATATATATATAAATATAATATATATATAATAATAATAATATATATATATATATATAATATATATGAGTGTTATATATTTATATATATATATGTTGTAATAATATATATATATGTATGTATATATGTATATGTATATATAACATATATATATATATATATATATATATAATAATAATATATATAATATAGACATCAAATAATAATAATAATATGTATATATATATATATATAATATATATGTAATATATATATGTAATAATATATATATATATATAATAATAATAATAATAATATATATGTATTTATATATATATAATAATAATAATATATAATAATATAATAATAATGTATATATATATATAATATATATATATATATATGTAATATATATAATAATAATATGTAATATAATAATAATAATATATTTAATAATAATAATAATAATAATAATAATAATAATAATAATAATAATAATAATAATATGTAATATATATATACTATAATATATATATATTTACATATAATAATAATATATAATATATGTATAATAATAATAATAATAATATAATAATATAATATATAATATGTAATAATAATATAATAATATATATAATATAATATTAATATAATAATATATATATATTTATATCGATTTTTATATATATATAATAATATATAATATATATATGCTAAATATATATACTACATAATAATAATAATATATAATAATAATAATATATATATATATATGTATATAATATATATAATAATATATTTATATATATAATAATAATAATATATATATAATAATAATATATAATAATAATAATAATAACTTAATAATATAATAATAATAATAATAATATAATATATAATAATAATAATAATAATATAATAATAATATATATATATATATGTTATAATAATAATAATAATAATAATAATAATAATAATATATGTAATATATGTAATAATGTAATAATAATAATAATAATATGTATGTATATAATAATAATAATAATAATAATATAGATAATAATATAATAATATGTAATAATAATAATAATAATAATAATAATAATATATAATAATAATATATGTAATAATATGTAATAATAACTAATAACAATAATAATAGCAATAATAATATATATGCTAATAATATAGAGCAGAGGGTGAGCGGGAGGGTGGGGAGGCAGAGTGAGGCAGGAGAGAGAGGAGAGAGAGAGAGAGAGAGAGAGAGAGAGAGGTCCTGATCGCCGTAAGGGATCTTCTATCTTTCGGCGAAATTGCATAAATCGTATGGGCACACATAATGGCAGAGGAATAAATGTTGAGGAGAAGAGAAGAGATTTGATTTGCTAGTAAGGGAATAAGAAGCTTACAAGAGAATAGGAAGCACTTTTGGCTGGAAGTGCGAAAGGTTAAGAATGAGAGTAAGGAGAATCTGCAAAGAATAATTAATAGGGATGGTGCTTTCGTAACTGATGATATGGATGTGAGGAGAGTGTGAAGAGAAAGAAGAAGATGAAAGAAGAAATAGGTGTTTTGGGGATGACGTAATTTTTAAGGAGGTAATGGGTAGAGTTAGAAATTTGAAGAATGGTAAATCTCCTAGCGTAGGTGGAATAACTGGTTAAACGATCAAGATTGCAAAGCATTATTAAGACATTACTAAACAGAGCAATAACCAGGACAGGCGTTCAAATTTGTTCATACTTAACATTGAGGGACCACTTAATAAAACAGAATGTGACATCGAAAATTGAAGTTATATATATATATATATATATATATATATATATATATATATATATATATATATATATATATATATATATATATAAAAATATTATATATTTATATATATTTGCCTCATTCCGTCACCTCTTATTAGTAGCCGGCTGTCCCAATTAATTTTGCTAGTCCTGCAGGCGCGGCTCAGAGGTTCTTCAGGGAGGTTATATCGAATATTTATTTTTCTAGTTTGTTTCAGGGTTGGACAATCTAGCATTAGGTGTCGTCTGAAAATGTGGAGAAACATATTTGGTAGTGGAGTGGAGAGGAAATTTATTTATTCTGAACCTGTTTCCTTGTAGGAATGGATGATGCAAAGAGCGCAGTCAGGATAGTGTTGTGAAAGTTTTGCTTTCCAAGGTTTGTTCTGTAGGAGGAGGAGGAGGGGCTTGGAGTATATTGTTGTTTGAGTATAAGAAGATTACTCTATTGGTTATCTGTGTAGAGGTATGTTTAATGCTGGGGGTGTTTGGTGGTGGGGATGAGATTGCTGTAGATTTTTAAGTAGTATTACGCAGGAGTATTCTTCTTTTCCTTTGGCATTGCGGGAAGCAGAAAAAAATTAATAAATTTAGTGATCTTTGGAAAGAGTTTTACTGTATAATTTAAAGTCTATCATGTTTAGTTTACTTTTATGTAGAGTATTTTTTCTACGTTTTGTAGGTGACGGGTATAGGTATGGTGGAAAGACAGCTTGTTATTATTGTTAGGGCCTTATTTTGTGTAGTTTCTAGTATACTTTTATTCATCTTTGTTTTGAAAGTACTGGGGCCCATGATGATGCTACACAATTTAGTAGGGAACGGATATTAGAGAATTTGCGAGAATTTATTTATGTTGTCCGAAGTCTGTAACGGTTAAGATATTTAAAGTATTTAGCTTGTGTGTAGCTAATGATGCAAGAGCTTCTATTTTTGATCATAGTTAGTGCCAGACATGGGTTTTACTGCATTCAGTTTATGTGTGGCTCTTGAAATGATGTTTTCAATGTGTGGAATAAATATTATGCGGGTATCAAAGGTAAATCTTAATATTGTAGTTTTTAGGTAAAGGGAAGTATATACATTTGTTAAGTTTATATTTGGGTTACCTTTTGTCCAATGTGAGTAGTGTTATGATGGTAATTTGTTTGAGCCTCTCATTCTGTTTATGGTTAGCCATTGTTCAAGTTGAGTTCTATATTGTTGCAGACCACTATATATATATATATATATATATATATATATATACATATAACTCTATATATATATATATATATATAGAGAGAGAGACACAAATCTTCTTCTTTATCTATATATGTATATATATATATATATATATATATATATATATATATATATATATACATATATATATATATATATATATATATATATATATATATATATATACTATATATATATATATATATATATATATACACACATATATATGACGCAATCGATAGAACGAGAGTCACAAGGCAAGTGCCCGGGTTCGATACCTCTTTCGGGTCCTAGGTAGCAGCTACCTAGAGCAGTTCCCTTCCTAGAAAATTAGGGCAATGCTCAGTGAGATGCTAACATTTCAGTATATATATACATAAATATATATATATATATATATATATATATATATATATATATATATATATATATATATATATATATATATGTATATATATATATATATAAATATATATATATATATATATATATATATATATATATATATATATATATATATTTAAAAAAAAATATATAAAGACATATATATAAATCTCGATATATATATATATACCTATATATATATATATATATATATATATATATTTCTTTCTTTCTTTCTTCACCTTCCTCTTCCCCAAGATTGGGGGTAAGGTGCTGTACACACATCGGAAAAAAAGCAGAAGGAGAACATGACAAACGTCGAAAAAAAAGCCCAGCCTTACCGCCCCCTCCTGGCCCACCATTAGTGGTGAGCTCGTCACAGACAGAAAATCCACCTTAGAGCATATCATGGGACACGACGGACCCTCACTATGGTAAATCGTCAATGTAAGGGATCATCATCCCTGGCCCAGGTGGGCCACAACCATGCCCCCATACAAAACCCCGCCATTCTCTCCTATCATGCACCTTTATTCTCGCCTCTGCCAAACTCACATTTCTCTCCTTCAGACATTCGTTCACCGACTCAATCCACTTTCTCTTCGGTCTCCCAGCCGGTCGGTTCCCAACACACTCACCACTATACATCCGCTTAACCAACCTACTATCATTCATCCTTTCCACATGACCAAACCATCTCAACATACTTTCATTTATTCTCTCATTTACCCCTTTCTTCACAAACACGACTCTCTAATACTTTCATTCCTCATTTTATCAATTCTTCTCACCTAGCACACCCTTAAGATTGTCCATCTGAACACATTGAACTTTAGATCTATACTTCTTATTCCAGACCATAGTCTCACTACCATACAATAACACAGGTAACAACATACCCTCATGTAAGACCCTAGCACACTCAAGACTTAGTCCCTTTGTATTCACCAACGATTTAATTGCACCAGCCACCTTCCTGCCTTTCCTACTACACTCTGCATCATCCGCTCCCTTCTCATCAACATATACCTAAATATTTAAACTCAGACACTTGTTCACAGCTGCTCACCATCTAACATAACTTCACACTGAGGAGTGTCCTCACTCACAACCATAACCTTACTCTTATCCACGTTTACTTTCAAGCCCCTCCTTTCACACACCCTGCCAAATCTCTCTATCAATCCTCTCAAACTCTCTTCAGATTCGCCACACAGAACCAAATCATCCGCATATAATAGGTAGGGCACCCTCCACTCAACTCCATTCTCCACCATTCTAACACCATTTCCTGCCATCCCCACCTCAAATTCTTTCATAACCCCATCCATATACAAATTGAATAACCAAGGAGACATAACACAACCCTGTCTTACTCCGCTATTAATATTAAACCAATCACTTTTGACACCATTTTATTCTTACACTTCACTATCGTCATACATACTTTTGATTCCATTAAAAAGACTACCAACACCATATCACTAACACCTGCCATAACGCTCCCTTTTAACTCTACCCTCCGCCATTACAAATCCATAAAACCAAAATACAATTTTATTCTTCTTCTCCCAAATTTTTTTCAATTTTTTGTTTCAAGGTTGCCACTTCAATCATATCTAATACCAATTTTAACGCACCTTGTTCTTCGCAATCAGTCCCTCAGTCACTCGACACTCTTTCGACCAAATACCAGCATATACCTTCCCTACAACACTCAATAAAGTAATTCTTATAATTTCTACAGTTCCCCCTTTTCTCCCTTACCCATATACAAGGGTACTATTACCGCTCTCCTCAATCACTTGGAACTATACCCTCCATAAACGCTTTATTACCCAACATCCAATCAATCAATCACCATCTCGCCTCCGCTCTTGATCATTTCACTAGTAATTTCATCTATACCTGCAGATTTACCATTCTTCAACTTTCTCACCCTACCCATTACCTCCTCCTTACCTAATAACCTCATCCCAAAATACCTATTCCTTCTTGCACCATCAAAACCACACACATTCACTAACACCTCATCATTACTGTTAATATTGTGGAGATTTTCGAAGTGTTCTTTCCACACTCCCCTCACACCCATTTCATCAGTTACAAAAGCACCATCCCTATTCATTATTCTAAGCAGATTCCCTTATTCTCATTCTTAACCTTTCGCCTCCCTTCCAGAAGAGCTTCCTATTTCCTTGTATGTCCTCATTCATCCTCCTTCCAAACTGTTGTTTACCTCTTGTTTCTCCTACGTAGCATACACCTTTTAGTATTTCTTTTTCCTCATATATAATTCCAAGCATCTTTCTTTTGAATCTTCATCATTTTGCTTTTAGTACATTCAACCACGCTTCTTTTTTACCTTTAACCGCTTTCATCACCTCTTCATTCCACCATTCGCTGTTAACATTCTTACTTCCTACTTTAGCACATCCACACACTTCCTTTGCACTATAACAATTGCTTATTCATTTGCCCCCAGATTTGCTCAGTATCAACTTGTTCACATTCAACCTTACTAGCGAGCGATCTTACATACTTATCCTTATTATCTTGCACACTTAACTTCTCACTCTTAATTTACCTACTTCCTTTCGTATCGCTTCCCCTCCATCCAAGCCCCCACTAACTTAATTTTACATAGAACAACATAATGATCCGATAATCCCATTCCTAAACCCCTCACTGATTTAACATCATCACCTACTTCAGCATCTCCTTCTTTTCACCAACACTAAATCAATCATACTTTTCACTTCATTCATCTCTACCTACACCAACTCTAGTATACTTATGAATTCTCTTGTGTTTGAAGAAATTACTTTCACACATACCTCTCTCCTCACAAAAATCAATCACCTTCCTACCATTCTCATTTTCTCCCGCCACCCCAAAACCACCTGTTATACCATCCTTTTTTGATCACCTATCCAAAAATTTAGGTCACCCAATACAATCAAACTGAAACTCCTACTCACCCCATTCAAAACATCATTCAGATTATCCCAAAAAATCGTACTCTCTTCAACGTTTCCCTCAGATGGACCATACATCACGACCACATACCTTGACCTTTTCAAACATTTAACCATTAGAATTCTAGGACTCACACAATCAAAGTCTACCATAGCTTCATACCACAGGTCACTCATCAAAATTGCAACTCCTTCTCTTCCTCTCTCATTCTCTTCCACACCAGCACGCACACATTTCACATCACACCACTTAATTTCACCTTTTCCTTTCATCTTTGTTTCAGTCACAGCGAGCAAATCAAATTTGCCCTTTCTAAATACATCCATCACCTCTCTCCTCTTCTCTCAACATTTATTCCTCTGACATTCCATGTATCCATACGATTCATACATTTTCGCCGAAAGATAGAAGGCCGTTTACGGCGATCACGACCTTCTCCGAGGCCTACATTAGCATTCCTGGCAAGAAATAGATGGTAGTAGGCAGCCAACCCAACTACCGCCCTTAGTCGACTTCTACGACACGCAGGACATACGATGTGGGAAATTCTTTCTCCCCCGCACACAGGGATATGAGTAGTAGGGATATCTGTAAGGTGTTATCTAGAAGTGGGGTGTGTACTTTAATCATGTGTATATGATATGTGGATAAATGGTGGTTAGTAATATGTTGCCTGGAGGATGAGTGTGTGAAGAATATGAACGCAAAAGAGAAAGGCGCACCATTAAAAATGGGAGGTAATTTCATCGTTCGAGTATGCGTGTACTCTCCTCTCATACATATATATATATATACATATATATATATATATATATATATATATATATATATATATATATATATATATATATATATATATATATATATATTCTCAGATAAAGGGAGGACAAGTTCCCCTCAGAAAAATTCCCTTGTTACGTCTATGGGTATAATAAAAAAAAAATTTGGTAGTGACACCTTTTTTGACATCATTAAAAAATTTAGAAAATATTTAATAAAATTTCTTTTTTCAAAAATTAAATAACTTATAAATTACTTTCTTCCTAATTTTTAAAATAATTCACCTATGAACTATGAGCTGCCTGAACATATGTAATATAATTTTATTTAAAATAGTTATTTCTTAAAAATAAAACTTCTTTAATAAAATCCTTCATTAAGAATGCCCTTAAATCCAATTTCTATTATATTTAAATCCGGAAAAAAGGGGTACAACACTCACTCGTGTGGGAGGCAAAGCAGTATCTGTATCTGTATCTGTATCCGTATCTATATCTATATCTATATCTATATCTATATCTATATCTATATCTATATCTATATCTATATCTATATCTATATCTATATCTATATATATATATATCTATATCTATATCTGTATCTGTATCTGTATCTGTATATGTATATGTATATGTATATGTATCTGTATCTGTATCTGTATCTGTATCTGTATCTGTATCTGTATCTGTATCTGTATCTGTATCTGTATCTGTATCTGTATCTGTATCTGTATATGTATATGTATATGTATCTGTATCAATAACTGTTAAATTTGATTTTCTGTCATCTAATGCATTTTGGAAATCTACTTTACATTTTCCAAAGGATTTTGGGGTTGGTCATTTAAGGGTCGATTGTCATTTTTCAATCGCTTTTCTCCATTGCTCATTAATTAAACTTAACTTCTTCATCTGACAATATACCAGAAGGAAGAATTCCTGTAACTGAAGAACCATTTGACTCCGAATCAGTT
>JABUQX010144344.1:17500-28035 GCA_015478945.1 Trachelipus rathkii
AAGTGAATGGGGGGTGGAGGGTTCTAAGTTGTTCCTCAATCTTTTAAGTCGTTTAATTATTAATATATTTGTGCGGATTTTATGTTTATAGCTCATTTTGGAAAGGTGTGACATCACGATATTGCATCGGTCATTTTTACTGGTGATGTTTTCTGCTTGTTGGTGGGGTTTGTGTTTGTGATGCGTGATTTTTTTTTTTTTGTTCTGTATATTTTTGCTGTATTGGTTTTATATTGGTTTGTATTGATTTGCTGTTTTGCTGTATTGTTTCGGTGTAATGTTGTAAATTTTTATTCTTATTTGAGTTGTGTAAAGTTATTTATTCTATAGCTGAGTTCTTATGATTAGGTTAATTTTCTGTCTTAATTTGGTCTTGATTTCTTGATTTGGTCTTGATTTGGTCTTGATTTGTCTGTTTGTTGAGGGAGTTTCATTGTTTTAATGGTGGTTATTTGGGATGTTTTTAGCATAGTTTTGTTGTAGTGTTGAATTGCTTTGTCGAGAGAACAGAAAATCGGCTACGTGGAAGATTGAAATTGAAGTGTAAGTTACCGTTCACTTTCTTGTAGTTGGTGCATTATTCGTGAGGTATTAATGTTGAATTGTAATTGATTGTGATCAGAGGAGAGGGCATGAAAAGTTTGCCATGTTGCTATAACTTGTATATGGGCGGAACAAAAAGAAATGTTGGGGATGTAGAATTTTCGATTTATGCGCATAGCCACCGGTCAGTGTCAAGTTATTGTACTGAGTTAAGGGGGATAAGTCTGGAACATAATTTCTAGGCCAGTGTTGAGAGATTTGTGGAGGAGTATAAAGATTTATTTGGTTGTCTTTTTTTATAGATTTTTAGGTCTATTAATTTTATTTGTGGATGTAGGGTAATTGTTCATAATTAATTGTGTATGATTTGTGGTGTTACGGAGTTGGATATTTTTGCGCATGAAAGTGACTAGCCTATGTTTGAATATTGCTTTTTCTTGTCCTAGGATTGCCTAACTGAGAAATTCAGAGAGGTAAGTGTTTAGTGTGAGGTTAGATTCCTGTATGAGTGATATATGTATATTGAATTTAGTTAAGGTGTTGAGGAGTTCTTCATGCCTATTCTTTATACAAATAAGGTTTAATTTAAGTTTATTGATTGAACTATGTGGATGAATAATTCGAATTTCTGTATGCGAATCTCCGCCTGAGTTGAAGAACCATGCTGGAGAATACTGTTTGAGGGAGTGGACTTTACTGAGGCTTGTCCTCTGGTAGGTGATCTATTACATTTGGGACAGATATGAGCTCTGGGGCTTGGATTTAATTCTATGTTGCAGGCTAATAAGAGTGTATGGAGCACATACATCGGGCTTACGCACCCCAAGTGCAAAAACATGGAGAATATAGAGGGAAAATTCTGACTTACAATTCTGAGCCCAGACGCGATGCCGGGTGACGATCCCAAGGATCTCACCTCCCAGAGGAGATGAGGAAGGAGGCAACCTTTTGAAGTACAGCTCCTCAAATCCATTCCTCCTTGCGGATGGTGCGGGTTTTTCGAGAAGTACTTGTAATCGAACAACGCACATGCAAGCTGCAACTCGACATATATATATATATTTATATATATATATATATATATATATATATATATATATATATATATATATATATATATATATATGTATTTATATACAAAAATATCTTATATATATATATATATATATATATATATATGTATATATATATATATATATATATACTACTCTATATATCTCTATATAGATATATACTCTCTCTCCCCCCCACCTCTCTTTCTCTCTTACCTATATATATATATATATATATATATATATATATATATATATATATATATATATATATATATATATATATATATATATATATATATATATATATATATATATAAAAAAAACATATATATATATATATAATTATATATTTAAGGAGAGGGCAGAAAATTATAATAAAAATATCTAAATATATATATATATTTTTTTTTTTTTCGAGATCATTTTTTCCGCCGTAGCTTTTATCAACATATTCTTATCTACTGTTTAAAGGTTCTTGGAGTACTTTGCAAGTTCCTCTTCTTAACATCTTTTCCTCTTACAGCACTCTTTCAAAAGTTTAGTTTTCTCGATGATCTCTTGTTTAACTTCTTGCAACTTGTTTATAAAGTTTTGGATGTTCTTTTTAAGTTAGCAGATTTTTTGGTTTAGTCCTTACTATTTCACATTCAGCATTTTTAATTTCTTCTTGAAGTTTATGTTTAGCTTCCTTCATGCTTCTGCTTTTTCTTGCTCGCATTTGATATTGTCACAACTTCTCTAAATTTCACAAACTACTTATTTTCTCAATTTAACATTAATCCAAAATAAAATTTCTCGTTTGGCAAACATTTTGCTCTAAATCATCGACTTTGTCCCTTTTACAGTTTAACTTTCTACCTAAAATTATCTACATCGTGAAACTACTTTTTCTTATTTTCTTCATATTATTCATTCTACTAATACAGTTTAACTACGAGACTATCTCTAACTATTTCATTGAATTTAATTCCAAGTCAGTTTGAAAACTCTTCTTCTAAAGGTTCTATTCCCTTTGTTTCTCTTCTACTAGCTTCTGATTTTCGTCCAGGTAATCCTTGCTGACTTCAAATAAAGTTCGTCTTTTTTGCCGTACCTTGTCGCCAACAAGCTTAAGATTTGCATCTATATTTCGTAACTAAATGAATGTTGAGTTTGATAATTTCATTCGACTTGACGTTCACATTCATATTTAACTAATTGTCATTTTCTTTAGCAAGTAATACTATTTACAATTTAAGTCTAGAAGCTTCTGCACTACCACCGATCTATATATATATATATATATATATATATTATATATATATATATATATATATATAGATATATATATATATATATATATATATATATATATATATATATATATATATATATATATATATATATATATATATATATATATATTTATGTATATATATATATATATATATATATATATAATAATAATATATATATATATATATATATATATATATATATATGTATATATATAATAACATATATATATATATATATATATAATATATATATATTTGGTAAAGTTGAGGAGATATACCCCATAGATAGCTGGTACTATTTTTGAATACTAAATAGATTTTTAATTAATTAAATTAAGTTTAAACAAAAGTCTTTACCGTCTTTATTAATTTTTTAGAATTATTTTATCCTAATTCTTGGTGAGGTTGTAAGTACACCTATCTTTAGGCATCTCCTCAACCTTTACCATATATATATATATGTATATATATATATATATATATATATATATATATATATATATATATATATATATATAATATAATATATATATATATATATATATATATATATATATATATATATATATATACAGCAGTCATCTCTACACTTTCCCTTTCCTATTCCATTATTATATATATATATATATATATATATATATATATATATATAATATATATATAATATATATATATATATATATATATATATATAATATATATATCTATCTCTCTCTCTATATATATTGTGGCGTCTAGTGGAAGGGCTGCGACCACCTCGATGAGTCCAAAGCAGCCCCCCCGGGACGAAACGCCAATTTATCGTGACAACGCTGGCTCTTCAGAACGAATATATAACCACTCTATTGAGTGGTTCTCAAGTCCAGCTCACCTGCACCTTCATATTGAGTGACCCCAGGTGACGTATTGCAATGGGTGGCACGACGAACCTCCAACAAGCAATCATGAACATCCATCAATTCAAGTTTCTTTGCTGTGGGCTGCTCTGTTTGGTCATCCTGTAACGCCTGTACTGTATCTTCTCACTTTCCTGGAAGTTAACAGACCAACTGCACGTAAAGTACAATTTGTCAGAAGAAGCCTTCTCAGTGGCTAATCAGGCCGGTTCTTTTCTTTCAGCTGACAAACGTATTTTTAAATGCAAAGAGCGGGGTGTGCTCGCGGCACTGGGGGAAGTTCTGTGGCGTCTGGTGGAAGGGGCTGCGACCACCACCGATGAGTCAAAAACAGCCCCGGGACGAAACGCCAATTCATCACGACAATGCTCACTCTCTTCAACATCATCTTGTCTTCAGCTAATGAAGGTGGTTCTCAAGTCAACTCACTTACATATATATATATATATATATATATATATATATATATATATGTATATATATATAATATATATATATATATATATATATATATATATATATATATATAATATATATATGTATATAATATATATATATATATATATATATATATATATATATACAACCTCTTTTGACAAACCATTCCAAAATTTAACGGCTCTTTTTTGCTGAAAGAATCTTTCTTATATCAAGATGGCGTAGCATAACTTCTTCATATTTCTTCTTAGCATACAGTTAACCGTCGTGCTACTATGGGAATTTATTGGTCTCCGTATTATCAATGAATGTAAAAATTTGTAGGAGTGTATCATATCCGTCACAATCGCCTTTCTACGAAAACGATTTCTAACTCCTTCGGCCTCTCCTCATAGCTCTTAACATCAAACCCAGAAATCATCCTTGTTGATCTACGTTGCACTCTCTATAGCATATCTAAGTCTTTCTTTAAATAAGGGGCCCAAACTTGTGCAGAATACTCTATTATTGGCCTAACATAGCCTAATATACAGTTTACTTATTACTTCTTTGCTCTTATAAACATTGCGATTTATTATGCCTTTATCTTGTGCTTGTATTTGCTTCCAAACACTGATTAGCTACTTTCAAACTACTGCTTATAATCACACCTATATTTTTCTTGGTCTGAGTTCAAGCTAATCCCCCATTCATATCATAGTTAAAACCTTTATTTTGAGAAACTAGGTGAAGAACCTTACAATTTTTACTATAAAAATTCATTTGCCACTATCTACCTACCCAAGAAGTTTATCAGATCATTTTGAATCTTTATACATCTTTCACTATTCCTAACTGGGGTGGCCACTTTGGTATCATCTGCAAACTTAGAAACCTTATATTTAAGTCCCTAGTCTAAATCACTGAGGAACAATAGTAACCCCAACTCTGAACCCTGTGGGACACCACTCTTCACTATTTCCCATGATGACTTATTGCTATTTAGTTGTACACACTGTTTTCTTCTACACACATTCTGGATCTTCCCAGCCAGTTCTTGAACACTTGACCTATGTTTCACTTCCATTATCCCTTCTCTCTATAAATACACCATTTCGCTCTTAAGTAAATCTGACCCACAACCTTGTATCTCTTAGTTCAATACTTTCTCAACAGCTTCATCCTGCCCTATGCGTTTTCTGGCACTTTAGTCGGGCTGATTGGGGCCTTGCATCGATTCTACGCTAACTATAGTTGAATGACTGCTTTGACTCTGATGACGGTTCGGCTTCTGCACTAAAAGGTGGAGCTGTAATCATTGACGGGATAAACAGGTTCATTCATTCTTCAATTAAATCTTTCTCTCCTCATAATCTTGGTTCGATCGTGCTTGTTCTCTGGCCATTCAGACTAGAGACCGCGTATCGGGAAGTGGAAAATTCTTCCTCGTTCTCCCTATCCCACTCCTTTAATTTCTCAGCTAGAAATCGTTGCAGGGATACTCTTCGACGAGCAAGCGGGCTTTCATCAAACGAAAGTGCGCCAACCTCCATGGATCTCCTACTAACAAATCTTTCATCGGCTCTTGCCAAAAACATCTCTAACAATTTCTGCCGTCATCTTTTGCCCTCTAATTCTGATCTAAGTAGCTCTGTTGCCTAACTCTCAACTGAAGGCCAATCTCTTCGGCCTCTATTTTCCTAACTCAACCTTGGACGATTCTAGCATTCCTAATCCTTCTCCTTCTCCTTCCTCTCTCAGGTTCCATGTCTTTACCTGTGATTGCATTTGATCAGATGGGCTCCTGAGATCTATGGACGTTAGGAAGGCGGGTGGTCGGATGGCATTCCTCCCCGGTTTGGGGAATGTTCCATGCTGACCCCGCCCCCCTCGTTCAACTATATTCTCTATGTCTCAATACTAGCACTTCCTCAGTGTTAGCACGCACATATTCAACCTATTCCGAAAAAGGAAGCCGCTCTAGTCCTTCCAACTATCGCCTATAGCTCTCACTTGTATTCTGTCAGATCTTTGAAACACTTCTTAACTCTCACTTCTTGGGCCATCTGGAATCTCATTCTCTTCTTTCGATCGCCAGTACGGCTTTGGCGTTCAAGGTCTACTGGCGATATCTTTCCTATTTAACCGATTTATGGTTTCCGCTCTTAGGAACTGCAGGGAGACTTGCGTGGTGGCGCTCGACATATATCAAAGCATTTGACCAGGTATGGCACGTCACTGCTCTCAAGCTCCCCCTCCTTTGGGTTTCCTTTCTCTTTGCTTACGTATGTCTAGCTTTCTTTCATGTCGCTCAATATCGGATGTGGTTGATGGAGCATTCTTCTTTTCTGTCAATAATGATGTTCCTCAGGGTTTCGTCATATTTTCTCCTTTATTCCAGCTTTTCATTAATGATCTTCTCACACGCACATCTAACTCTAGCCACTCTTATGCTGATGACTCGACCCCCCTCTACTCTTCAACTCATTTCCAATTCTGCTCTTCTTTACTTCTAAATTATCTCTGACTTAATCTTTCAGTTCTATTCTCATGATCAGATAGAGGTACAAATTGGGAGTCGTCTAAACCTTGTGAAATTCAACTCTTTAAGACTTCCAACTTCTTTATATCTCCCTCTAAAACACCTTCTAACTTTCTATATCTTTCGACTTTTCTCGTCTCCTGTTGACAATATAAGCATCATGTAACACAAACAAAAAACTGTCTTGGAAACCTCACATCACAACAGTTTCCTTGGGCGGCTTCAAAGAAACTGGAGTTCTGTTTAGACTGAGACTTTTCTCTCTTCTCCAGTTACTCCAGCTATACAGGGTCATCCGCCCTTGTATGAGTACTGTTTTCATATCTTTAGAGGCTCTAGTTTCGCAGCTTTTGGACGAGGTCGAATCAAAAGCAAAAAAGAAAAAGGCTTATAAACTGTCTCTTTCCAGTTCGTTTGACCCTCTATCTTTGCGGCATATGTTGGTACTTTATCTCTTTTCTATAGGTGCCTAGCGGCAGGTACTCGAGGAACTTACCGCACCGTGTACCTGCCTTTACGACGCCCTCATGCTTCAAGGGGTGCTGTGTCTGCCACGAGTTTTGTGTGGATCTTGGTAACTCAGGCTAGTTCGCTGCGGTGAGTGCTACTTTCTTTCCTGCCACCTCTGTTTTGTGTCAAATTCTCTTCCATCTTCTGTGTTCCCCTGCTGGGTGTCACCTATAATTAAAGCCTGCGTCTGTGATCATCTGCGTAATTTGCGCTGGCGGATGAAATTTTATGCAACACCCCCTCCTGAATAGGGCTCTGCCCATGTGAGTAGTGGTGACAACTAAAAAAAAAAAAAAAAAATGTACCCTCACCTATGCCACATTGAAGTAATAACTTCATCAGCCTTATGTAGGGAACCTTATCAAAGTTAATATATATATATATATATATATATATATATATATATATATATACTATATATATATATATATATATAGAGAAGAAGAGAGAGAGAGAGAGAGAGGAAGCTGAAAATAGTTTACCTTTTAAATTGGAATTGGAAAGGAAGAATAAAAATAAAAAACAGCAAAAATCAAATAGTTACTGAATTTCAATAATAATAATGATAATAATAATAATAATAATAATAATAATAATAATAATAATAATAATAATAATAATAATAATAATAATAATAATAATAATAATAATAATAATAATATATTTAGGTTATTTTTCAAAAGTAGTTTCCCATTAAAAATACATTTTCTTTCCAGAAAACAATTTTTATAATATTTTAAGGTCGTTTCATCATATTTCGTAACTATAAAATATATATTATTTTCTAAGTAAGGAACTAATTGACTTATTTTGTAAAAGTGAAATTTATTATTGTATTTAAGTGATTATTATCATAATTTTGGATTTATAATTTCTTTAATAATTTTCTATAATTAAGTCAAGTTTGTTTAATATTCAAAATTACCATATTTAAGTATAACAAATTATCAAATAGTTCTTCAATATATAAAATATAGATATTAATATTATTATATCCTTCACATTTTATTTATAATTAGTATTTTAATATATAATATCTTAATAATAATACTACGTTAATCCAAATAAATTTAGTTCTTCAGACGTGTTATGTTAATATTAATTCATTTTAATAGCTTTTAAACATAATAATATATATGTATATATATATATATATATATATATATATATATATATATATATATATATATATATATATATATATATATATATATATATATATATGAAATAAAATAAAATAATAATGAAATGTAAAAAGGATTGATTTATTTTTATCTCATATATATATATATATATATATATATATATATATATATATATATATATATAATATATATATATATATATATATATATATATATATATATATATATATATATATATATATATATATATATATATATATACTACTGTATATATATATATATATATAATATATATATTAATAATATATATATATATATATATATATATATATATATATATATATATATATATATATATATATATATATATATATATATATATATATAGATAGTTGACGCTTATTCTGTGTAGACGTGCCAGATAGTGCTTCCGAGTGTTTTAATTTTGCCAATTCAGTTTTTAAGTTTTTCTTTTAATCAAGCTTAATTTTAATTAAATATCTTTGGTTTTGTTGTGTTGCCCTTTGTTTTTTTGTGTTATAATTTTTATTTATTAGCAAAGTGTTTTTAGTATTTGATAGTTTAATGTCTGCGAGTGTCGAAGTTGCCAGTGTGTCTCTCGCCGTTTTAGGATTTTAAGCTAAGTTTTAGATTATCTATATTTATTTATTTATTTATTTATTTTTCCTTTAAATTTTTGTTTTATAGTTTAATGTTTATTAGTGGATATGTTTTATTTTATTTTTTTCAACTTGTGTTCTTTATTGGATAATATTTTATATGATAAAGCATTTTTAGGTTTTAATGTGTAGTTTATTATATTGTATGACTTTCGACTGCATTGTGTACAAGAGCTTGAGTGTGAGTGTGTTTGTTTGTGCGACTAACTGATTAAATGACTGGTGGAAGTGGATGTGGGGGTGAGCGCAGGCAGGGGTTTTCAGTTGACTTGCCAACGTTCGCCTTCGTGCTAATCCTTGAATCTGTGAATATCACCTCTCTAACTCTCAACCTAACATTTTATTACTGTCTTAGACCCCAAGGATTCATTTTCAAATAAACTCAATATCTCTAACTATTTTTCTTTAATTTCCGTCTAAATAGTGGAGTCTGTGCCTATATAAACATAAACACTCCTGTACACGTCTCGGGAAACTTTAATCTCCTAACTTCGATGTTCTTTGGCTAAAAATTTTTTCTCCTACTACTATCCATATCTTGGGTTTCTGGCACTTGCTCCCTAATGGAACAGATTTTCACGTTCTTTTTGACTATCTTACTACTTCTCATGAGACTGTTACTTCTTCCCATCCAAATGCTGAGGTCCTCTATTGGGATTTCAACGTACACCACACTGAGTGGTTGGGCTCCTCTCACACTGATGCAGGTGGAGAGGAGGCCAAAACTATTCAGTATTCTCAGCGATCTGGAACAGTTAATTAGGAAACCTACACATATCAGATCGTCTAAGCAATTCTTGAATACGCTTGACTTATGTTTCACCATATAAATATAGATCTATACACCATTTCTCCTACTATTGGTAACTCTTACCACAATCATGTAGCTCTTAATTATAATACTTTTTCCTTCGCCCTTCATGCACAAACGTATTTTCTGACATTTCAATAGGGCTAGTTGGGGCATTGCGTTGTTTTTGGCAAACTACTCTTGGAAGGAATCCACTCTGGGAATGCTTCGGTCGCCGCTGAAAAGGTGTGATCACCGAAAGGATGAGCAGGTTCATTCCATCTTCAACTAAATCTTCTGACCCAAAATCCATAGTTCGATAGACTTGTTCTCGCGCCATCCAGGAGAGAGACATTGCGTATCGGGCATGGGCTCGTTCTCCTATCCTCTTACTAATTTTCACATTCTGCTCCGGAATCGTTGCAGGATATTCATCAGGCTAAGCGCACTTTTGCTAAAAGAAAGCAACCTGTCTGGTTCTCCTACTGATAAAAATTTCTGGCCCCTTATCAAAAATTATCTCCTAACAACTTTTGTAAATCTACCTTTCCTCCCTTATTCCTTCTTGATTCTGTTGCTGCTCTTCTTACAATGGTAATCTCTTGGCCTCCTTTTTTTCATCTAATTCTATCTTGGACGATTCTGGCATCTCTTCCTCCTCTTTCTCCTCTCAGGTTTCC
>JABUQX010144345.1:10000-16193 GCA_015478945.1 Trachelipus rathkii
AGGTAAAAGTTCTAGTAACTAGTTAAGAAACTGAAGTTTTCCAGGCCAGCAGATTATGCTTCGAGAAATTTAAGTAGGAAAGTATCATACATAGAGTAATTAAGTAAGTTGAAACTTGAAGTGCGAACATAAAAGCTATGGAGGAAATTATGTCACATTTTTAGTAACTAAGTAATTTCTAAATAATTTCTTCTCCAGCAAGTATTCAGCCGTTACCAAACCAAAATATTCTGGAAAATAATAACAAATACTACCTACATCACCCGAAACAAAAAATCATTACCAAGACATAAATCTGTAAAGAAAAGACTGACACTTTTTTACCTATGCGGAAGTACAAGTGTGGATTTTAAGCCTCTGCACGTGTATTATTCATAGAAGCCATTGGTGTACAAGGAAATAATGTGATTAAAAGTATATTACCTGTTATGTGGAGAGCTAATACTAATGCTTGGGTAGCTTACCAATTTTTTACGGTGTGAATTCATTAAATTTTTGGCTCCAGTGTGAAGAAACATTGGCAAGAATATGATTTACCACCGAAATGCATTATTCTGATTGATTATGCCCAGCTCACTCCCTTAGTTCAGCAGATGAATTCATTGATGACTTGGATTTCATTGCAAAATTTCTGCCTCCGAGCAAAACTTCTTTAATACAGCTAATGGACCAACAGCTTATTTCGATCTTTGATAAACTCTACCTTAAAACTTTTCACAAAGTGTTTTCACATAACCTATGATACATAATTAGTGCTGACTGACTTTTGGAAGAATCATTTTCATATCTTTCATAGCTTAAAGCTTATTGATAATGCCTGGCAACAAGTATAATACAAAACCATGAATTTGGCCTGGAGGAACTTATGACCAAGTTGCGTTGCTTGCAGAGGTTTCAATGGCTTTGGAACTTAGAAAGACGTTATTAATGATATTGTATCTGCAGGAAGAATCATGGGGTGAGAGATTAACAAAGAAAATATGGAAGAGCAACTGAAGGACCACCGAACCGAGCATAATACCGAAGAATCAAAACAACTTCACGAGCAGCAACAAAAGACAATTGAGGTAGAAATATCTTCATGGGAAGAGGAAATAACGAAGTATGTTCCAATTTCCTTAATAATGTATGAAATGTATGAAAAATGAGCTGAGCTGCAACGTGTGTTGGAACGATTTTACACTGATACACATTCTAACATGAGACAAATTTTAAAACGGAGAATGAAATAAAGCACACTAGAACAATTTGTCTCAGAAAAGGCAGAGTGAAATTAGGAAAGGGTCAAATGCTAAATGCTAAAGAAGAAACCCCAAAGAGCCATTACCTGAGGTGTTAATGGAAAGGGACAACTCCCTAAACAATAACATCTTTTTCGCTCCCTTCCCCTCCCCACCACCTTGAGCTATGCCATCAACTCTTCTCTATACAGGCAAGGTATAATTAAATTTATTTTTTCCTCTATTATCTGCATAGTACTGGGGTCCATAAACAGATTAATCCATTTTGAATTCCTTCTTAGGATTACAAACCACCTGCGGAATGAATTAAACTCTCGTGAAACAGTGTTCCACTATATATATATATATATATATATATATATATATATATATATATATAGTATATATATATATATATATATATATATATATATATATATATATATATATATATATATATATATATATATATATATATATATATATATATATATATATATATAGAGTATATATATATATAGAAGTATATATATATACATATATATATATATATATATATATATATATATATATATATATATATATATATATATATATATTTTTTTTATTTTTATATATATATATATATATATATATATATATATATATATATATATATATATATATATATATATATATATATATATATATATATATATATATTTTTTTATTTGTTTTTATATATAAATAGTTATATATATATATATATATATATATATATATATATATATATATATATATATATATATATGAGACGTGGTTGAATGTTTTAAATCCCATTAATGATATCTCAAAAGAAAGGTGTATGAAATTATATCAGGAAAATATAGAAGACTTAAAGTTGCATACGCAAGAAGGAAAAAAAGAAATAAATGAAGAGTTAAGGAGAAGGATGAATAGAGATTGACAAGGGAACAGGAAGCTCTTCTGGAAGGAAGGTTAGGGAAGAGAGTATGTGGAATCTGCATAGTATAATAAAAATGAATGGCACTTTCGTGACTTACGTGGCTTATGAAAGGGATACGAAGAAAGTGTTTAAGGAATGCTTCGAAAATCTGCAATGCATTGGAAATAGTGAAGAGATGATTTTGAATGTGTGTCAGTTTGATGGTGTAAAAGTGATAAGTTTTTTGGAGGTGGGGCAATTAGTAGGTAGGAGGTAATAGGTAGAGTGAGAAAGTTGTAAAATGAAAATAAACAGGTATTGATGGAACTACTGATGAATTGATCAAGAATAGAAACTATATTTCATGACTGAATATGGAAGATATGTAACAAAGCTTTTATGGGGAGTATAGTTCTGAAGGATTTTATGAGAGCAGTAATACTACCCTTAAATGATGGTAAGTAATACTACCCTTAAATGATGGTAAGGGGATAAGAGTGAATTTCGGGTACTATATGGTAGTTAGTTTATGGAGTGTTGTAAGGATGATATATGCGTCGAGTGACTAAGGGACTGATTGTTGAAGAACAAGGAAAATTCAGATGTATTAGAGGATGAATAGATCAAAATTTTACATTGAAGCAAATGAGTAAGAAAATGAGAGAGAAGAAGAATAAATTATACTTAAGTTTTAAGGAATTGCAAAAGTTGTAAGACAGGATTAATAGGAAGTTCTGTAGCAGGTGTTAGGGATATAAGGTGTTATTGGTAGGCCTGTGGCTGGAATAAAAGTTTGTATTTTGATAGTGAAGCATGTGTAAAAATATATGGAGTGGAGAGTGAATTATTTAATATAAATAAAGGAGAGGGAGAGAGAAAGTTATGTGTTAACTCTCCATGACTATTTAATTTGTATATAGATATGGTGAAGAAAAAATTAAAGGTAGTGGTAGCAGCGGAGAATGTTAGACTGGAAGAGAATAGAAGAGAGTTCCCTGCTTATTGTATGATGATGATTTGGTTGGTTTTGTGTGACAAATTTGAAGAGAGCTTGAAAGAATTGGTAGAGGGGTTTGATAGGGTGCTCAAAAGGAAAGGTTTGAAAGTAAATGTGGATTAAGGAAAGGTGATTGTGGTGGTTGAAGAGAATCCATTTTGAAGTCATGTCGGATGATGAGCAACTGTAGTAATTAGCAGAGTTTAAAAATATTTAAGGGCCAGGTAGGATTATTTCTCCGGGCTGAGCCTAATTACCACCTCCCTAAATATGGACATAAAATTCGTAACTATCAGTTAATTTTGACCAATTAAACACCAAACTATAGCTTTTTATAACGTCTAAAACGTTATTTTCGAGTGTTTTTCTAGGTTTGTAGTCATTGTTTTGGTATTTTCCTTTTTTGAAAAAAATGCTTTTGATATTGTTCGAAACTCACACTGCAATTTTTTTCGAATTGACTTCAAACTTGAAATATACAAAGATTAAAATAATATCTAAAAATGTAAGAACGGAATTTTGAAATTTGACCCCATATTTGATCAATTTTTCGATTTTCAAAACCTACTGTTTTTGAGTTTTCAAATTTAAAAATTGGAATATTTTTTTCAGTTTATCCGATCTGCATGAAATTTTCAGGATATTTGTAGTCGGGGGAGGTACATATTTTTTATTTAGATAATTTCTTTATATATGTAGTAATATTGGATTTCTTGTAACAAATTTAAAAAAAAATTCTTTTGGGTATAAAAAAAATTATCAAATAAAAAAAGATGTATTTTGTCCGAATATACAAGCCCTGAAAATTTGATGTTCATC
Organism: Trachelipus rathkii; assembly: GCA_015478945.1. NCBI lineage: Eukaryota > Metazoa > Arthropoda > Malacostraca > Isopoda > Trachelipodidae > Trachelipus > Trachelipus rathkii. The sequence goes on from JABUQX010144345.1 coordinate 13,962, forward strand.
GGATAAGTAGGAAAAAACATATATCAATATTTCACTTTCACAAAAAAAATGTTTTATTTTGAAAAGTGAAATTTATATATTTTTTCTACTTTTCCGATCAATATCAAATTTTCAGGGCTTGTATAGACAAGCGAAATACATCATTTTACTAAAATAATTTTTCCGAATATTAAAAAGAAATGTTTTTAAAAATTTTCAAAAAAATTTTTGGGAAAATTTGTTCCAAGAACAAATCCAAAACTACTGCATATACAAAGAAATTATCTTTTTATAAAATATGTATCTCCCTCGACTACAAATGTCCTGAAAATTTCATGCAGATCGGATAAAAAAATCACAATTTTTCAATTTGAAAACTCAAAAATAGTAGATTTTGAAAATCGACCGTTGCTCAAATATGGGGTCAAATATCAAGATTCCATTCCTACATGTTTAAATAATAGTCCAATCTTTGTTTATTTCAAGTTTGAAGTCATTTCGAAAAAAATTGATGGAGGAATTTCGACAAATGTCAAAAACATGTTTTCAGAAATTAAAAATACCAAAACAATACCTACAAACACAGAAAAACACTCAAAAACTACGTTTTGGAAGTTAGAAAAAACGACAGTTTGGTGTTTATTTGGTCAAGATCGGCTAAAAATTGCGAAATTTATGTCAACTTTTAGGTGGTTTGGAAATTGGGCTCATTCAGGAGCAATAATTGAACCCTCCCATTAAGCTATATGTTTTGATGAAAAGGGATTGGATAATGTAAAAAGTAGTAGGAAAGTTGTAAATGGTAGGAGGTTGTTGGTACAATTATATTTTTGGAATGAAAAGGGACTTCTTGAGTGCGCAAGGGGTCTGCTTGATTGTATGTCGCAACCGGTGCTAAGGTATAGCAGCAAACCTATGGCGTGGAATAATAGAATAATAATTATATATCTTAGGTGTTCAGATTTATAATATTAGGAGCATGTTATGTGTGAGAAGAATCGAAAAAAATAATAAATAAACGCGTTAGGGATATATTGTTTGAAGAATGTTATGAATGAAAGACTAAATGAGAATGCATTAAGAATTGTTGGTCATATGAAAAGGATAAGGGATAGGCGAATAGGTAATCAGGTGTAGGGAGGTGAGTGTGCTGGGAATCAACTGGCTGGGAGATCGAAGTAGAAGTGGATCGAAACAGTGAAGGAATTTGAATTTGGTTCAAGCTAGAAGAATGGTGAATAGAAAGAATTGAATTGTGGTTTTTTGAGGTTGTATGGTTGTGGGCGTGGCCCAGAGAATGAACCCTTACATTGATAAGATACCACAGTAGGGATCCGTTGCGGTGTTTTGAAGCCTTAGGATAGATTTTTAGCTGCTACGGGTTTGCGCTTAAGGGTATAAGAGGTAGGTGTGGGGGCTTTCCATTCGACTTAAAACACTCTCTTCAACAGATCTATTCTATTTCCGTGCTTATTGCGCACTCTACCACCTTCTATTGTGACGTCAAGGGAGGATTAAAGAAGAGAGAAGAAATTTCTATCTCTATATCTATCTATCTCTCTACCTATCTATCTATCTATCTATCTATCTATCTATCTATCTATCTATCTATATATATATATATATATATATATATATATATATATATATATATATATATCTATCTATCTATCTATCTATCTATCTATCTATCTATCTATATCTATCTATCTATCTATCTGACATACTCTCTATCTATATATATATATATATATATATATATATATATCTATCTATCTATCTATCTATCTATCTATCTATCTATCTATCTATCTATCTATCTATCTATCTATCAATCTGTATATCTATCTATCTATCTATCTGTCTATCTATCTATCTATCTATCTATCTATCTATCTATCTATCTATCTATCTATCTATCTATCTATCTATCTATCTATCTATCTATCTATCTATCTATCTATCTATCTATCTATTTATCTATATATTTGTCTATATATATATATATTTTTTTTATTTATATATATATATATATATATATATATATATATATATATATATATATATATATATATATATATATATATATATATTTTTTACAGTTGTCACCACCACTCACGGGCAGAGCCCTATTCAAACTGAGGGCAGAATTATAAGATAAAAAACCCACCCAAGACCAAGCTTAACGCAGATCTCATAGGTAAAATGTGGGCTTGGTTAGAGGGAAATTAAATACAGCAGTAAAAAATAGAA
>JABUQX010144346.1:5000-22176 GCA_015478945.1 Trachelipus rathkii
AGCGTTTGTAGCCTGCGTGCTAATCATGAGTCTGTGGAATATCACCTCTCTAACTCTCAACCTAACATTTTATTATTGTCTGAGACCCAGCTGGCCAGGGATTCATTTTCAAATAAATTTAATATCTCTAAATATAACTTTTTCTATAATTTCTGTCTAAATGGTGGAGTATGTGCCTATAAAGCTCAAGTATACATAAACACTCCATCGTCTCGGAGAATCCTTTAATCTATTAACTTCGATGTTCTGTGGCTAAAAATCTTTCTCCCTACTACTACTATTATCTTGTGTTTCTGCTACTGCTCCTCTAATAACAGATTTTCACGCTCTTACTACTCATGAGACTGTTACTTCTTCTCATCCAAATGCTGAGATCCTCTAGTATTTAGGGACTTCTAACGCAAGCCACCACACTGAGTTTTTCGGTCTCCTCTCACACTGATGTATATGGAAGGAGGTCAAAAACATTCAGTATTCTAAAGATCTGGAACAAAGGTTAATTAAGGAACCTACACATATTCCAGATCATCCTAACCAATTCAATTCTTGAACACACTTGACCTATGCTTCACTACTAATTCTCGTCATAAATACACCATTTCTCCATTACATAGTTAACTCTGACCACAATCTTGCAGCTCTTAATTATACTTTTTCTCCAGCAGCTCCATCATGCAATAAACGAACTTTCTGGCACTTTAATCCCGCTAATTGGGGGAATTAAGGCGTTGTTTTGTAATAACTACTCTTGAAATGAATCCTGCTTTGACTCCGGGGATGCCTCGGTCACCCTGAAAGTGGGGTCAATCACCGAGATGGATGAGCAGGTTCATTTCATCTTCAACTAAATTTTTTCTCCCCAAAATCCAATGTTCGATGGAGTTTGTTCTCTCTCATGCCTTTCAGGTGAGACATTTCGTTTCGAGCACGGAAAACCTCTCATTCACCTATCACTCTTACTAATTTTCATTCTGCTCGGAATCGTTGCAGGGATACTATTCGATTATTGCGCACTTTCACTAAAAGAGCAAACAACCTGCTTGGTTCCTCCTACTGATAAAAATTTCATCCTTGCCAAAAAACATCTCTAACAACTTTTGTAAATCTGCCTTCCTCCCTTATTCGTCTGGACGGTCTCTGCTGCTGAACCCTCCTCCCTTTTGAAAAGGCCTGATTCCTTTAGCCCTTTTTCTTCAATTTACCCCAACGACTGTGGCAACCCCTCCCCTCCACTCCTTCTCCTTCCTCTGTACTCTCCAAAGCCTTTACCTGTGATTACATGACATCAAATATGATCCTTTTATGAGAGATTCCATGAACGTCAGAAGTGCTGTTAGTGGCCCGGATGCAGCCTCCTGTGTTTTAGGAGTAGCTTCTGAGCTGTGCGTGGCGCTCAAGTCCCCGTTCAACTCTACCTCAGTGTCTTAATACTAATACTTTTCCTCAGTGCTGGAAGCGCGCATATGTCCAACCTATCCCGAAAAAAGGAAGCCGCTCTGATCCTAAACCATCTGCATTCTATAGTGCTCTCACTTGTATTCTATCTAAAATCTTTGAAACTCTTCTTAAATTAGCTCTCATTTCCTGGATCATCTGGAGTCTCGTTCCCTTCTTTCAGATCATCACTATGGCTTTCAATGTTCGAGGTCAACTGGTGACATACTTGCTATTCAACCTGATTAATGTATGGTCTTCATCCCTTAGGACAATGGGAGTCTTGTGTGGCGCTTTCTTGAAGGCGATCTAAAAGCTTTGACTCCGGCTTGCGTAATACGTCCCTGGTATTTTTGCGCGGCTTCCTTGGGTTTCCTTCTTTTGTTCTTTGCTCACTGCTCTCTAAGCTCCGATCGCTCTATATCAGCACTCGTTGATGGAGCGACCTCTTCCTCTTTTCCTGTTAATTGTGGTGTTCCGCAAGGTTCAGTTCTATCTCCAACTTTATTCCTACTTTTCATCAACGATCTCCTCAGCTCTAATTCCAACTCTGTTCACTCTTATGCCGATGACTCAACTCTCCACTCTTCTACTCACTTCAAATCTGCTCCCTCTTTTGCTTCTAGAGTTGCCTCTCGTCTTCAGCTTTCCGATTCTATTCTTGTCGATCTGGATGGGATTTCCCGGTGGGGTTACCGCAACCTTGTAAAATTCAACTCTTTAAAAACTCAACTTCTCTACATCTCCCCCTCAAAAACACCTCCCTACTTTCCTATTTCCTTCGACGGCTCTAACGTCTCTCCTGTGAAAAACATAAACATTCTTGGTCTTAACATAAACAATAAATTGTCTTGAAAACCTCATATTTCAATGGTTGCTAAGGTGGCCTCAAAGAAACTGGGAGTTCTGTTCAGGTTGAGGGAATTTTTTCCTCTGCACAGCTACTCCAGTTGTATAAGGGCCTTATTGGAGTACTGTTCTCACATTTGGGGGGGCTCCGGCTCCACCCTTCTATTGGATAGGGTTGAGTCTAAAGCTAAGAGATTAATAAACTGTCCCCTACTTTCTAACTCTCTTGACCCTCTATCTCTGTGACGTGACGTTGGCGCACTATCTCTTTTCTATAGGTACTACAGCGGTAGATGCTCAGGGGAGTTGGCCACTCGCATTCCACCTCCATTGCGTCGCCCTCGCAATACAAGGGGTGCCTTGCTCTCGCATGAGTTTTGCGTGAGTATTGAGAACCCCAGAATTGTTCGTTGTGGTGCCTCTTTCTTTCCTGCTACTTCTGTTCTGTGGAACTCCTTGCCTTCTTCTGTTTTTCCAACTATATTTAATCTTCCTCTCTTTAAAGCCCACGTCTGCGCTCACCTGAGAGATTTGCCTTAGGCTGGGAATTGGGTGTTTTTTTTTAATGTTTTATTTTCCGCCCCTCCTTGAAAAGGGCTCGGCCCGTGAGTGGTGGTTAACTGTAATATATATATATATATATATATATATATATATATATATATATATATATATATATATATATATATATATATATATATATATATATATATATATATATATATATATATATATATATATATATATATATATATATATATGTGTTTTAATTATATAAACTAAAAAGAAGTTAAAATAAAACTAAATCCACTAAATCTCTTATTATTATTTGATTATTGAAAAACTTGAAGAATGTATTTATTAATGCTGCACAAAAAAAAAAAAAAAAAAAAAATTGGAATCCTAATCTTTTTACTTACACTGTGTCACTATTGTTAGTAGTTACATATTGGCAAATATTTTAAAAATTGGTGATTTTGAAAGTAAATGCATTGTTATGGCTCGTAACTTCTTGATAGTGAAGAATTCATAGTTTATACACCTTAAAATCTAGAAGCTCAATAGCTGGTTTGCTTGAGCCGCATTAGTTAGTTGAGTCTGTTAGTTAGTTGTGATAAATTAGCAGAAATGTTTCATTACCCTTTTTTATAAACTTTTTTGGAAATTGAATGGTAAATTAATTAAGGAGGTAGTCCATGACGTTTTTACTTTTCAGCAGGATGGAGTTTGAGTCTAAAATTTTCCAGAGGGTGGAGTCGGAGTCGGAGTCGGAATCGGAGTCGTATTTGGAGTCGGAGTTGGAGTCGGTAATTTTCAGGAGGGTGGATTCGGAGTCGTATTTGGAGTCGGAGTTGGAGTCGGTAATTTTCAGGAGGGTGGATTCGGAGTCGGAGTCGGAGTCGGAGTCAGTAACTTTCTAGAGGTCGGAGTCGGAGTCGGAGTCGGAGTCGGAGTCAGTAACTTTCTAGAGGTCGGAGTCGGAGTCGGAGTCGGAGTCGGAGTCGGAGTCGGAGTCGGAGTCGGAGACGGAGTCGGAGTCGGAGTCGGAATCAGAGTCGGAGTCGGAAAATTGTGAACCAACCACACAACCCTGATCGTTACATGCTATATGAATTCGATGGTGTCGAAATGTTCTGCAGAAGATTCACTAAATATATTGTACCTTTCCGTGGAAGCATACTTTTTTTTAGGAATATACATATAAATCCATCGATATATGGGTGGGAAAATAGTCTGCAGAATTTTTAGTATGTAAGTTAGGATTGCGTGCAAGTCAATGTAAGAAAAATCATCATGAACGTGTAATATGATAACATTTTTTAGATATTTTTAAACTATAAACATCAAAGATAGATCCTGCATTTTATATTCTGTTACAATAACAAAAGAAGGAAAAATTTTTAAACAATAATATTTCATCAATACATATTTAATAATTTAAAAAAGCATAACCAGACTTAAAATTTTCACATTGTCTTGGTGTTTTATTACCTTAATTTGTGAATTTAACAGAATAATGAAAATGAGAATAATTTTATTCAGGTAAATATATATATATATATATATATATATATATTATATATATATATATATTGTTATTATATTATTATTATTATTATTATTATTATTATTATTATTATTATTTTTATTATTATTATTATTATTATTATTATATTATTATTATTATTATATATTATTATTTATATATTATTATATATATTATTATTATTATTATATATATATATATATATATATATATATATATATATATATATATATATATATATATATATATATATATATATATATATATATATATATATATATATATTATTATTATTAATATAATAAAATATAAATATATTATATAAATATATATATATATATTATATATATATATATATATATATATATATATATATATATATATATATATATATATTATTATTACATATATTACATATATATATATATATATATTATATATATATACATATATATATATATATATATATATTATTATTATATTATTATTACATATATATATATATATATATATATATATATATATATATATATATTATTATACATATTACATACATATATTATATGCTAATATACATATACATATATTTATATTTATATATATATATACATATATATATATATATATACATATATATATATATATATATATATATATATATATATATATATATATATATATATATATATATAAGTATAGGCACTACTCCTTTAAAAGGAAGTTACATAAAAAGACATGATATCGAAAATCGCCGAACGCTACTCGTGCAACCCTGCAGTGTCACGTGTTAGCTAAAACACCAATAGAAGGAGCGCTAGAGTTACCACAAGTTGTTTTTTATCATGTTAATTTGTATGTTAATTTTTTTTAAAAAATTTACATTATTTTTTAAGTTTTCGAGCTGATGGAGGACAGCCCTGTCGTCCTCTGCTGAGGCCGAGAGAGACCCTGACCCTTTCCATCTTGCGATTTAATCTGGGTATTCCTTTAGTTTAAAAAAAAAACTTTTATTTATTTTTAACGCACTATTGCCTTGAAATAATCGAAAAAATCGATTACATCGTTTGTTCGATATATATCGGTTAACTTCCTTTTAAAGGACAAGTTCCTATATATATATATATATATATATATATATATATATATATATATATATATATATATATATATATATATATATATATATATATATATATATATATTTATATATATATATATATATATATATATCTTTATATCTTTATAACATATATAAATTAAAAAAAAACCTGTTGGTTACCTAACTACTACTTTATATTTAGAAACATAAAGAATTCAAAATTAATGAAACAAAGAAAATATGAATAGCAAAACAAGGGGAAATAATTACATAATAAATAAACCATAAAATATTATATATATATATATATATATATATATATATATATATATATATATATATATATATATAGTATATATATATATATATATATATATATATATATATATATATATATATATATATATATATATAGTATATCAGTGATTCCGACCTAAATTTTGGCCTTGATTTACCCCACCTGACCTTGACCGACCTATTTTTTTACCTGACCTTGACCTTTTTGGTCTTGACCTTGGGCCTTGACCTTTTTTCGACCAACCCTTTGGTCTTCCAGCGGGACATTTGGACCACGGTATTTTGGCAACGATAATTTTTAGCAACCCTAATTTTCGGCAACTCCTAATTTTTGCAACCTTCGAAGGTGAGCGCCAAACGGTTGCGTAAGCAACCGTTGTATTTTACGCCCCCTAATTTTTTTCGACCAACGTTTGGTCTTCCATGGGTCATTTTGCCCACGGTAATTTCTTTGTAACCCTTAGGGCTTAGCCCTTGATGTCTTAACCTTTTTATCCTTGACCTTGCTCCAAAGCTTGATGATACCATGGGTCAATTTCTTAACCCACCCTAATTTTAAGAACCCACTTTTTGAGAACCTAATTTTTTTGAGCAGAACCCTATTTTTTGAGAACCCTATTTTTTGAGAACCCTAATTTTTTTGGCAACCCTAATTTTTTCGACCAATCTTTGGTCTTCCATGGGTCATTTTTGCCCACGGTAATTTTTGGTAACCCTTAGGGCTTAGCCCTTTGATGTCTTAACTTGTTTGTCCTTGCCCTTTGCTCCAAAGCTTGATAGATACCATGGGTCAATTTTTGCCCCACCCTAATTTTTGAGAACCCAATTTTTTTTGAGAACCCTATTTTGAGAACCCTATTTTTGAGAACCCTAATTTTTTGAGAACCCTAATTTTTTTCGGCCAACCCTTGGTCTTCCATGGGTCAATTTTGGCCCACGCTAATTTTTTAAATATGCCACTGTGTCCCACCTGTCACATATTTCCTTCCTAACTTGAACCATTATGTATCTAGTGATGTCTCATTAGTGTTCTATGAATATTCCACATAGCAGGGTGAGTGCAGAGTACACAAGGAGTACAATGAGTTTGCTAATGAGTGCTAAGTGAGCAATAACAAGAGTTTGCTAAGCAAGTGAGTGCATGTGCTTAACTGGCTGACTTAAGCTTGCTCCCAACCCAGAGCTCAAATTTTATATAGGTAAGACTCCTTTAGCATAATCTATGAAACTGACTGGTGCTACGATAAACGCTTAGATTGCTTCTTTGATTATAGCTTTGTCTTTCTTCCACACTTATGAATAACACTATCTTCACACACACACACTCATGCACAATTTATACTACAAAGATCTACTCATGACACTTATGTCAATTATGACACTTATAAGCACTTACACTCTCCATAGACACTTACACTAACCCATATACACTACACTCACACTCACCATAGACACTTTCACTTACATACATACACACACACATTCACTATGACACTTATAAGCGCTTACACTCACCATAGACACTACACTAGCCCATATACACTTACACTTACACTACACACTCGATATTTTGATGCCTCAACTTTGATGCCTCACCTTTATGCCTCAGCATTGATGCCTCAACTTTGATGCCTCAACTTTGATGGATTGATGCCGCAGCATTACATTTTCTATCCTTTCTACCCTTTCTTCCCAATAGATCATAGAACAGAGTCAATATTGATGTCTTCCCCAGTTCATAAGCGTACCATCAGGGTGCTGCATATGCCCTCCGCGAAGGTTACGCATTGTAACCCCGCACTCGCAGAGCACCTGCTGCGTCCCCGCCTGCTGCGTGTTCCCACTCTGCCGCATGCGCCCAGCAGGCGCAATATTTCCGCGTTCCCGTCCCGCCGCGTGCGCCCGCAGGCGCATATTCCCGCGCGAATGAAAAATATATATACTAATTAGTCATTCATTTTTATTTCATACTTAAACATTTCAAAGAATTTCAAATATACTATGAGTCATTCATTTTTATTTCATACTTAAACATTTTTATTAAAAACATTTTCGCGAACCTAAAACTGTAACTCATTACAGACCTATTATTTAGCACATATATTTATTAACATTATTTTTACTTAATACTTTTTACTTAATACTTTTTTATAATTTTTAAAAATTGTATGTAAGAAGAAAAACCAGAGTGTCTATATATAATCATTTTATTTTACTACAATTGACGAAATATTTATTAAAAACATAAACTTTACATACCAAGCAGTAAATCAGTAAATCAATAGAGGTGTTACCTAACACCAAGGGGGGATTAGTATGCTTTTGTTTTACTGTTTTACTGCTTTAACTCATGTTTTACTGCTTTAACTCATATGTTTTACTGCTTTAACTCACATATTTATTAACATTACATACCTTAAAGCAGTAAATCAGTAAATCAATAGAGATGTTACCTAACACCTAAGGGATTAGTATGCTTTTGTTTTTACTGTTTTTACTGCTTTAACTTCTTCTGCTTTACTGTTTAACCATGTATGCTTTACTGCTTTAACTCACATACATTACATTTTTAAAGCAGTAAATCAGTAATCAATAGAGGTGTTACCTAACACCTAAGGGATTAGTATGCGTTTGTTTTACTGCTTTACTGCTTTAACTTTCTGCTTTACTGCTTTAACTCACTGCTTTACTGCTTTAACTCACATACATTACATACCTTAAAGCAGTAAATCAGTAAATCAATAGAGGTGTGACCTAACACCTAAGGGATTAGTATGCTTTTGTTTTACTGCTTTACTGCTTTAACTTTCTGCTTTACTGCTTTAACTTTCTGCTTTACTGCTTTAACTTTCTGCTTTACTGTTTTAACTTTCTGCTTTACTGCTTTAACTCATATGTTTTACTGCTTTAACTCATATATTTATTAACATTACATACCTTAAAACAGTAAATCAGTAAATCAATAGAGGTGTGACCTAACACCAAGGGGGGATTAGTATGCTTTTGTTTTACTGCTTTACTGCTTTAACTCATGTTTTACTGCTTTAACTCATGTTTTACTGCTTTAACTCATATGTTTTACTGCTTTAACTCATATGTTTTACTGCTTTAACTCATATATTTATTAACATTATGTTTTTTATTTTGTTTTAATACTTTTTATTTATTTTATTATTATTTTTATTTATTTTTATTATTATTTTTATTATTTTTATTATTTTATTTTTATTTTTATTATTATACTTAGTGTTATTTACTTCATGCCTATTGTTATTATTATTTAGAACGCACATACACACACACACACACACACACACACACACACACCACTCACACTTACACTTATACACACATTCACTATGACACACACATACACACACATTCACTATGACACTTACATTTACCCATTGACCCTTACATTTACACTTATACACACACACACACACACTTACACTTATACACACATTCACTATGACACTTATACACACATTCACTATGACACTTACATTTACCCATAGACACTTACATTTACACTTATACACACGCGGTCCACACACACACACACACACACTTACACTTATACACACATTCACTATGACACTTATACACACATTCACTATGACACTTACATTTACCCATAGACACTTACATTTACACTTACACACACACACACACAGTCACACACAGATTTACTTACACTCACACACAGATTTACTTACACACGCAGATTTACTTACACTCACACAGATTTACTTACACTCACACAGATTTACTTACACTCACACACAGATTTACTTCTTACACCACACACACACACAGATATAGCTCACACACGCAGATTTACTTTACACACACACAGATTTACTTTACACACACACAGATTTACTTACACACACACAGATTTACTTACACTCACACAGATTTACTCACACACACACACACACACACACACACACGCACACTCACTTACACATATAACGTATAATTTATTAAAACATTTTATGTTTTAATTAAACACGTACATTTATATTACTCATTCAAATATAACTAAAATTATTTCAAAGTTTCTTAAAACTTCTATAATAAATCAATCATTATCTTTGAACAAAGAATTTATTATTAACTGTTAATACTTTTTGTTTATAAATTTTATAACTATCAAGTTTTAAAATAACTTTTACTAAAATTTTATGAAATTTTATTAAAAACATATATTTTACGTACCTTAAAGCAATAAATCAGTAAATCAGTAAGGTCAGCCCCTAGCACCCCTCTACACCGAGCTATGCCACGTTTTGTTCTATTGACTTACTGCTTTACATCATCTTTAGCCATGTAATAAGTATAAAATAACAAAATAAGTTCTTCTCTGTTAACATAACATGTATTTTATTAAAATCTTTCTAAGTTCTTATTTAAAAATAACATTATTCACTTACATTTATATTATTCGTTCGATGTTAACTAAAAATATTTCAAAGTTTTTTAAATAATTCGGATTTTCTTTATTATTATTATTATTATTATTATTATTATCTATGTACATTGACAATCCATCACGAGAAAACACAACAACCCGCACTCATTACAGATACGAAACTGACCTCTCTGTAAATGTGTTGAAATAACTACTTAAGGCCTAATTTAGATAACTTTTGTATCCCGGGGCGATTTAAGCCTAATTCCAGGTCAAAATATATTTCAAACTGACCTTTTTCTGTAAAATGTGGTGCAATAACTACGTTAGGCCTAAATTTAGACCTAAATTTAGGATAAACCTTTTTGTATCCCAGGCTGATTTAAGCCTAATACCAGGTCAAAAGGTAATTCCAGTATAGACAAGAATCAATGTTATTTTTTTTATTATTTTATAAATATATTTCAAACTGAAACATGCTGGATCGGTAAGATCCTTTGAGCAGGTAAGAAGGAAATGTTTACCTTTCTTGTGAGTGGACGGAGTAATCCTTATCTCTATATGACCTCGTATGTGATTGGTCGAGAATTATTTTTTCGCTTTTTGGTTTTAGGTATGTAAAAACATGTTTTTTCATATCCTGAACCTTACCTGTGATTGGATGAAAATTATATTTGAGGATGCGTGTTTTAGACCCAAACTCATTTTAAAATCATACTCGTTTTGGCTGTTAAGCGGTGCACAAGTTCTCTGATTTGTAATAAAAGTGCTCTATTTTCACTAAGTGTATATCATGATTCACCTTAACATGTATACCTCAATACACGACATTGTCCAGTGGGAAATCAAGATCCCAGGAAGTAGGGTTTCATTCTTATATAAAAGAAAACCCGATGGATTTGAATTTTTCAAGTGTACTACCCAATCACCTAACACCTCTATTGATTTACTGATTTACTGCTTTAAGGTATGTAATTTTAATAAATATATGAGTTAAAGCAGTAAAACATTTAAAGCAGTAAAACATGAGTTAAAGCAGTAAAGCAGTAAAACAAAAGCATACTAACCCCTTGTTGCTATGTAACACCTCTATTGTTTTACTGCTTTACTGCTTTAACTCATGTTTTACTGCTTTAACTCATATGTTTTACTGCTTTAAGGTATGTAATTTTAATAAATATGTGAGTTAAAGCAGTAAAACATATGAGTTAATTTTAGTTATATTTGAATGAGTAATATAAATGTACGTGTTTAATTAAAACATAAAATGTTTTAATAAATTATACGTTATATGTGTAAGTGTGTGTGTGTGTGTGTGTGTGTGTGTGTGTGTGTGTGTGTGTGTGTGTAAATCTGTGTGTGTAATAAATCTGTGTGTAAGTAAATATGTGTGTGTAAGTAAATCTGTGTGTGTGAGTGTAAGTAAATCTGTGTGAGTGTAAGTAAATCTGTGTGTGAGTGTAAGTAAATCTGTGTGAGTGTAAGTAAATCTGCGTGTGTAAGTAAATCTGTGTGTGAGTAAGTAAATCTGTGTGTGTGTGTGTGTGTGTGTGTGTGTAAGTGTAAATGTAAGTGTCTATGGGTAAATGTAAGTGTCATAGTGAATGTGTGTATAAGTGTCATAGTGAATGTGTGTATAAGTGTGTGTGTGTGTGTGTGTGTGTGTGTGTGTGTGTGTGTGTGTGTGTGTGTGTGACCGTGTGTGTATAAGTGTAAATGTAAGTGTCTATGGGTAAATGTAAGTGTCATAGTGAATGTGTGTATAAGTGTCATAGTGAATGTGTGTATAAGTGTAAGTGTGTGTGTGTGTGTGTATAAGTGTAAATGTAAGTGTCTATGGGTAAATGTAAGTGTCATAGTGAATGTGTGTATAAGTGTAAGTGAATGTGTGTATAAGTGTGTGTGTGTGTGTGTGTGTGTGTGTGTGTGTGTGTGTGTGTGTTCTAAATAATAATAACAATAGGCATGAAGTAAATAACACTAAGTATAATAATAATAAAAATAAAAATAAAATAAAATAATAAAATAATAATAAAATAAATAAAAATAATAATAAAATAAATAAAAAGTATTAAAACAAAATAAAAAACATAATGTTAATAAATATATGAGTTAAAGCAGTAAAACATATGAGTTAAAGCAGTAAAACATATGAGTTAAAGCAGTAAAACATGAGTTAAAGCAGTAAAACATGAGTTAAAGCAGTAAAGCAGTAAAACAAAAGCATACTAATCCCCCCTTGGTGTTAGGTCACACCTCTATTGATTTACTGATTTACTGTTTTAAGGTATGTAATGTTAATAAATATATGAGTTAAAGCAGTAAAACATATGAGTTAAAGCAGTAAAGCAGAAAGTTAAAACAGTAAAGCAGAAAGTTAAAGCAGTAAAGCAGAAAGTTAAAGCAGTAAAGCAGAAAGTTAAAGCAGTAAAGCAGTAAAACAAAAGCATACTATCCCCTTGTTGCTATGTAACACCTCTATTGATTTACTGCTTTAAGGTATGTAATGTATGTGAGTTAAAGCAGTAAAGCAGTGAGTTAAAGCAGTAAAGCAGAAAGTTAAAGCAGTAAAGCAGTAAAACAAACGCATACTAATCCCTTAGGTGTTAGGTAACACCTCTATTGATTTACTGATTTACTGCTTTAAGGTATGTAATGTATGTGAGTTAAAGCAGTAAAAAAAGCATATGAGTTAAAGCAGTAAAGCAGAAAGTTAAAGCAGTAAAGCAGTAAAACAAAAGCATACTAATCCCTTAGGTGTTAGGTAACATCTCTATTGATTTACTGATTTACTGCTTTAAGGTATGTAATGTTAATAAATATGTGAGTTAAAGCAGTAAAACATATGAGTTAAAGCAATAAAACATGAGTTAAAGCAGTAAAACAGTAAAACAAAAGCATACTAATCCCCCTTAGGTGTTAGGTAACACCTCTATTGATTTACTGATTTACTGCTTTAAGGTATGTAAAGTTTATGTTTTTAATAAATATTTCGTACAATTGTAGTAAAATAAAATGATTATATATCAGACACTCTGGATTTTTTCTTCTTACATACAATTTTTAAAAATTTATAAATTAAAAAGTATTAAATAAAAAGTATTAAGTAAAAAATAATGTTAATAAATATATGTGTTAAATAATAGGTCTGTAATGAGTTACAGTTTTAGGTTCGCGAAAATGTTTTTAATAAAAATGTTTAAGTATGAAATAAAAATGAATGACTCATAGTATATTTGAAAAGAAATTCTTTGAAATGTTTAAGTATGAAATAAAAATGAATGACTTATTGTATATATTTTCTCATTCAAGGGGGAATATTGCGCTTTCCGGCAACGCGTGGCGGGAACGCGGAAATATTGCGCCTGCGGGCGCACGCGGCGGGCGGGGACGCGGCGGGTCGCACCTGCGGGTGCGGGGTTGTCAGCCTTCGCGCGGAGGGCGCATGCGGCGCCCTGATGGTACGCTTATGAACTAGGGGAAGACATCAATATTAGCTCTGTTCTATGATGTGGGAAGAAAAGGGTAGAAAAGGTTAGAAAATGTATCAATGCTGCGGCATCAATCCATCAAAGTTGAGGCATCAAAGTTGAGGCATCAATGCTGAGGCATCAAAATATCGAGTGTGTGAGTGTAAGTGTAAGTGTATCTGTGTGTGTGTGTGAGCGTAAGTGTATATGGGCTAGTGTAAGTGTCTATGGTGAGTGTAAGCGCTTATAAGTGTCATAGTGTGTATGTATGTAAGTGAAAGTGTCTATGGTGAGTGTGAGTGTAAGTGTATATGGGTTAGTGTAAGTGTCTATGGAGAGTGTAAGTGCTTATAAGTGTCATAGTGTGTATAAGTGTCATAGTGAATGTGTGTATAAGTGTATGTGTGTATAAGTGACATAGTGTGTATAAGTGGAAAAGACTAACTCATAGCAGGAAGCATCCTGTAGCAACTTGTAAACATAAGCCAACTAACTTGATTCTATTACATCCTCATACCTTATAACCTAGGGGTAGACACCCATATTAGGGCTATTCTAGGCTCAGGGGAGGCTAGAAAAGGCTTGAAAAAAGTGGCACTCAGTTGGCACTATGTGGCACTCACTTGGCACTATGTGGCACTCACTTGGCACTCATTGGCACTCACTTGGCACTCATTGGCACTCATTGGCACTCACTTGGCACTCACCTGGCACTCACCCTGCACTCATAGAATAATCATAGAACACTAATAGAACATCACTAGATACATACGTTCAAGTTAGGAACGAAATATGTGACGGGTGGGACACGAGTGGCCAAAAATTAGCGTGGGCCAAAATTGACCCATGGAAGACCAAAGGGTTGGTCGAAAAAATTAGGGTTCTCAAAAAATTAGGGTTCTCAAAAAATAGGGTTCTCAAAAAATAGGGTTCTCAAAAAATTGGGTTCTCCAAAAATTAGGGTGGGTCAAAATTGACCCATGGTATCTGTCAAGCTTTGGAGCAAAGGTCAAGGATAAAAAAGGTTAAGACATCAAAAAGGGCTAAGCCCCTAAAGGGTTACCAAAAATTACCGTGGGCAAAAAATGACCCATGGAAGACCAAAGGTTGGTCGAAAAATTAGGATGCGTACAACGGTTGCTTACGCAACCGTTTTGCGCAACCCTTCTTCGAAGGGTTAAAAATTAGGGTTGCCGAAAATTAGGGTTGCCAAAAAAATTAGGGTTCTCAAAAGATGTAGGCTCTCAAAGATGTCCCATGGAAGACCAAAGGGTTGGTCGAAAAAAGGTCAAGACCAAAAAAGGTCAAGGTCAGGTAAAAGAGGATAGGCTGGTCAAGGTCAGGTGGGGTAAATCAAGGCCAAAATTTAGGTCCGGAATCACTGATATACTATACTTATATATATATATATATTATATATATATATATTAATATATATACATAAGGAGATATTATTATATATATATATATATATATCTATATATTTATATTATATATTCAGTATTAAGTTTATATAAATATATATATATATATATATATATATATATATATATATATATATATATATATATATATATATATATATATATATATATATATATATATATATATATATTAAATGAATGAGTCAAAGGAGATTTTTCTCCATCAGCGGGATTCGAACATTGGACTCTGCGTCGCTGAGTAACAATGACCGGGAGTTTTATCCACTAAGCCATCCCCGTTCCCAAAAAAGAACGCTTCAAGAATAGTTTTTAAAGCTCCAGGTTTTCTCAATAATTGCTGAGTACTCATAGGCTGTTAATAGCTGATCTAAAGATACAAGCGGAGAAAGTACAAGTAAAGGAGAAGTGGAGTACAATAAAAGTAGACTCGCTGAAAGATCAAGATAAGAGATTGAATTATGTTAGTAAAGTAAACGAAAAAATACTGGAGATGAACGGTGAGGATGGGATACATATTGAATTGCTGAAGGAGGGAGGAGAGGAGCTGAAAGCCTTGATGCTGAGATTTCTGAACAGGTGTTGGGTGGAGAGTAGAGTGCCAGAAGGTTGGGGAAGGTCAATAATAGTTCCCATTTATAAAGGTAAGGGGGACGCAGGAGATTGTAAAAATTATAGAGGAATCTCACTAATGGATCACATGGCTAAGTTATATGAAAGAATATTAGAAAGAAAATTAAGATCAAAAATAGAGATTAGGTGAAGAGCAGTATGGGGATAGAGGTGGCAGAAGCACTACAGATTTAACGTTCGCATTGAGAATGATACAGGAAAAGAAATGGGAATACAATAAGAAGGCATATATCGCCTTCATAGATTTGAAGAAAGCATTTGATTCTGTACCCAGGGAGAAGCTATGGAGAGTTCTGGAGAGGGATTATGAAGTTGAAGACAGACTGATAAAGGCAGTAAGAAGTACATATGTGAATAGCTTAAGTAGGATAAGAACAGGATATAAAAACGAGGAATGGTTTGAGGTAAAAACTGGAGTAAGGCAGGGTAGTGTGTTGTCGCCGATACTGTTTATAGCGTATTTGGACACAGTCATAAGAGGTGTAAAGGAGAGTTTAGAGGAGATTGACGGAGACATCATGGTATACGCAGATGATTTGGCGTGTTGGAGTGGAGATGGTGAGAGGTTGAGGCAAATGGTGCTGTGTTTCGCAGAAAAATTGAGAGAAGCTGGATTAAATATGAATGTGGAGAAAACAGAAATAATGATAGTAAGTAGGGAGGAGGAGGAGGAGGAGGAGGAGGAGGAGGAGGAGGAGGAGGAGGAGGAGGAGGAGGAGGAGTTGATAGTGGAGGTAGACGGTAGAGAGATTAAAAATGTGGACAGATATAAATACCTAGGAAGCACATTTGGAAGTAGGATTGAGCAGTATGGCAGGACTGTAAGAGCAGTATACCCCATCTTGAAAGATAAATATATGAACAAAGAGGTGAAGAGAGCAATATACGAGGGAGTGTTGACACCAATACTGTTGTATGGGGCAGAGACATGGAGCATGACAGGGAGAGAGGAGAGTAGAATTCAGACAGCGGAGATGAATGTGTTGAGGACGGTGATTGGAAAGACGAGGAGAGACAGAGTGAGAAACGAGACAGTGAGGGAGAGCGTGGGTGTGAAACCCATGATGAATAAGGTGGACGCAGCCAGACTAAGATGGTGGGGACACCTGGAGAGGATGCAGGAAGAGAGAGTTGCCAGTAGGAGGTGGAGGTGGAGGTGGAGACCGGAGGGAGTGAGGCCGAGAGGAAGACCGCGGAAGAGATGGAGGGACACAGTGGAGGATTCATTAAGGAGACACCAGATGCCTGCAATGGATGAGCTGATGGCGGATGGGATCGTGATCGATAGAACACAATGGAAGCGGAGGTTGGCCCCACTGACAGGCTCGTGAGCCTTACTGGGAGAGGATGTAAGATGTAAGATATATATATATATATATATATATATATATATATATATATATATATATTTAAACTGGGTGCTTAGGACCGCTTCTTTAAGGTTGATTGAGAAATGGTTTATTCTTTACAAGTTTATTTTCTTACAGC
>JABUQX010144347.1:10000-11034 GCA_015478945.1 Trachelipus rathkii
GATTTAGTACGAGAGTTAAGTCTCTCCAAGCAAGATTCTGAGCTTTTAGCATCTAGACTAAGTGAAAAGAACTGTCTCAAGGCTGAATGTAAAATAACTTTTTTTCGGACAAGAGAGGTAGTACTTCTTCCATATTTCATTGAAGAAGAAGACCTAGTATACTGTAGGAACATCCCTGGACTCCTACTCCAAATGGGGTTACCTAAATACCGACCAGAAGATTGGCGATTGTTTATGAATAGTTCAACGAGAAGCTTGAAGTGTGTTTTATTGAACAATGGCAATAGTTATACATCGATTCCAATAGGTCACTCAACAAAACTGAAAGAGGAATATGAAAATATAAGAATGATCTTGCAGAAGCTTAGATATAATGAACACCAGTGGTCTATATGCGTTGATTTGAAGATGGTCAACATCTTACTTGTACCCTTGTTTCATATGCTTGTGGGATAGTAGGGCTAAAGAAGACCACTGGGAAAAAGTTGTATGGCCTGCTAGGGAAAATATGACTGTAGGTGCATCAAATATCATTAACGAACCACTGGTTGACAGGGGAAAAATTATTTTCCCACCACTCCACATCAAACTAGGACTGATGAAGCAATTTGTTAGGGCCCTAGACAAAGATGGTGAATGTTTCAAATATATTTGCAGATTTTTTTCCAGGGTTGAGTATGGAGAAACTCAAAGCTGGAATCTTTAGCGGCCCTCAAATTCGCCAAATCATCAAGGATGACAATTTCATAAATTCCATGACTGATATTGAAGCATCTGCCTGGAAAAGTTTTGTCTTGGTTGTTCAGAACTTTTTGGGCAACCATAAATCTGCCAACTATGTAGAACTCGTACAGAATATGCTTTCAGACTTCAAAAATTTGAATGCTAATATGAACATAAAAGTTCACTTTCTACATAGTCACTTAGATCGGTTTCCGGATAATCTAGGATGTTATAGTGAGGAACAAAGGGAGAGGTTCCATCAAGATATCAAGGTGATGGAAGAAAGATACCAAGGAAGATGGGATACACAC
>JABUQX010144348.1:7500-15000 GCA_015478945.1 Trachelipus rathkii
CGTAAGGAGAAAAAACTTCGGGGTTGGAAATTATATTTTACCGTTATATATATAATATATATATATATATATGTATAATATATATATAATATAATAATATAATATAATATATATAATAATATATATATAATAATATATATATTTTTTATATATATCTATATAGATATATATATAATAATATAATATATATAATAATATATATAATAATAATAATAATAATAATATATATAATATATATATATAATATATATATATATATATATATATATATATATATATATATATATATATATATATATATATATATATATATATATATATATAACATATATATACTATATATATATATGCTATATATATATATAATATATTTACTATATATATATATATATATATATATATAAGAAAATAAAATGAGCAAAACTTACCTTATAGTACAAAATTTTCTCTCCTGGGACTTTTTGCAAAAAGTGTAATTACTTCATCGGGATCTACTTCGATTTCCCTGTGAATGTTAAGTAAAGCTAGACCTATCAAACGATCTTGTCCCATTGAGTTTCTTAAGTACATTTTTAAACGCCTTAATGTTGAAAATGATCTTTCAGGTGTTGCGGTTGAAACAGGGAGAGTTGCTAATATTTGTAGTAGCTTCCATATATTTGGGAAGAAAGTATTATTACAACTAGACAATGCATCTATTGCAGTGCAAGGTCTTGCATCACAACTTTTGTCATCCCATTTCTGTCTCCACAATTCAAATTCAGTTTTCAAGTTTCCTGGAATAGGAAGAAACTTTTCATAAAAACTGCAACAGATTTTTAGTTCGGAAAACGTAAACATATCAGCACAATATCGTGATATAAATTTCTGAAGAACGGACAATAAGTCCTTATGTTTTTGAAACCGCTCTTCTAATTCTATAATAATTTTATCCAAAAATGGTATGAACACCATTTGTCTATAATAATGCTCAGGTTCAATATTATTTAAACCAGATACTTTCATTTGGCGAGAAGCACTTCGGGGGATCGAAATCGTTACATTAAATTTCGAAGCAAGGCACGTAACTTCTTCAAAGGTGCTTTTAAACAGATTCTGAATTTGAACGCCATTCATTCATAACGGCTATAAGATTACAAATGGGGTCACATGCTTCTATTAAATCACAATCGACGTTTTGAACTATTTTAGATAGTCCTAAAGTGGATGAAAGAACTTTGTAAAGGACAAAAAGTGTTACAATAAACTGACCTTCAAGTAAAGAATTTAGCATTTGGTATGCTTGAGTTGAAGACACCGTTAGACACGTCTTGTATTTCGGGGGGGTTCTAATCACCGTACGCCCTTATATATATATATATATATATATATATATATATACCCTGCTCATATATATATATATATATATATAAATATATATATATATATATATATATATATATATATATTTATATATAACATATATATGCAGCTCTGCTCAATATATTAATATGTATATATGTGTAGCAATAATAATAATAATATATATAATAATAATAATATACCATAATAATAATATATATATATATATGTATATAATAATATATATATATATATAGTAATATAAATAATAACAATAATATATATAATAATATGTAATAATAATATAATAATAATAATAATAATAATAATATATAACCAACCATATATATATGTATATGTAGCCAATAATAATAACCAATAATACTGTATATAATAACCAATAATATATGTATAATAATATATGTAATAATAATAATATATGTATAATATGTGTAATAATAATAATAATAATAATAATAATAACTATATATAATAATATCTCTCATATATAGGTGTCTAAAAAATAATGTACTAACACTTTGAAAGACTATACAAACTTTATTTATGAACATAGTGACAAGTTTAAAGGCTTGAATTGCAGAACATACATGTATTTAAAGAATCATGTTCTAAATGTTCAAAATGATGACCGCCATTGTCCAGACATAGCTGATAACGCGAACCAGAGTCGCAAACGACATGAAACAGTTCATTTGGAATGTCGCGACATTGTCTTTCGATTTTCAATTTCAATGCATTTATCATTCTTGGTTTTGAGCGATAAACTCTGTCCTTGAGGTATCCCATAAAAAGAAGTCCATTGGCGTGAGATCTGGGGAACGCGCAGGGTATTTAATACTACCCCTTCGTTCAAATCCATGTGTTTGGAAATGCATCGAAGGGCTCTTTATCGCGATGATAGTGGGAGGTGCTCATCTTTGCAAGTAAATTACTTTAGGGTGTCTGAACATCTCGTCAGTATTATTGGACCAGGCCCGACTCCTGCAGCAAGGTTGAGGTACCTGTCCCCATTGACGCTCAATTAAAAAAAACGGTCTGTGATGCCCAATGCTGAAATCCACTACACGAGATTACCTGGTAGGTTTTAAAGTGGTGTTCAGCACATGGGGATTTACAGGACTCCAGTAGGTACAATTATGGCGATTAATCGAACCATTTAATTTAAAGGTGACCTCATCGCTCCAGATAATTTTGTGTGTGGAAACCCTGCATATTCTGCACACATTTAGCCAGGCACCATTCACAATATTTGAAGTTCGGTCGGATCGTTCATTTGAAGAGCATGGAGTAGATCTTGGTATGTGGCATTTCCCAGTGTTGACGCCTCAAGATTCGATGAACGCTATCTTTCCCAGGATGTGTCTCACGAGCCGTTTGTCGTAGAGATTTCTGTGGGGATTGGATGAGGGTTTCCTGTACCTGTTCTTCCTTTGCAGGGTTGGTGAATGTCCGTGGTCGTCCAGAAAGTTTCTTGTTGACGTTGTGAACAGTTCCATCTGCTTCAAATTTCTCTCTGATGCGGGCAATGGTCCGGTGCGTTGGTGGCGGTTTATCGAACTCCCTTCTGAACCGTCTTTGCACTTCCGTGGCGTTTCTGGTGGTCCAATAGCATTTAAGGACAAACTTTCTCTCTTCAAAGCTAAGTTGATCTCCTGCCCTTATGTATTAGTAGTTACACCTGAAAAAACAAAAAGCAGTCAATGTGTTAGTACATTTTTTGTGAGATACTGTATAATATATATATATATATATAGATATATATTTGAGTTGTATATATATATATAATAATAATAATAATAATATGTAATAATAATAATATATATATATTATATATAATATATATATATATATATTACTAATAAGGAAATATATTTGTATATATAATAAATCTGAAAATGACGTATGACCTTTTTAACATATGTAATAATATATATATACTATTCTTCTAACTTCTTTCTTATAACTCAATATTCAGAATTTAAATAATATATGTGTATATATACAATATAATATAATAATAATAACCAAGAGCTGCCAACTATAATTGCCATAATTCTATATCAAAAAATTCGCAAAACAAAGATGAAACTTCCTTTTCTAAAAAATGTATGAGATATTTTTAATTAGATAAAATAATAATTAGAATATTAGTATTACTAATAATAATAATAATAATAATAATAATAATAATAATAATAATAATAATAATAATAATAATAATAATAATAAAAATAATAATAATAATAATAATAATAATAATAATAATAATAATAATAATAATAATAATAATAATAATAATAATAATAATAATAATAATAATAATAATAATAATAATAATAATTCTAAAAATTTTCAACTCCGACTCCGACTCCGACTCCGACTCCGACTCCGACTCCGACTCCACTTAAACAAAAATTTTCGACTCCGACTCCGACTCCACTTAAACAAAAATTTTCGACTCCGACTCCGACTCCGACTCCGACTCCGACTCCGACTCCGACTCCGACTCCGACTCCGCAGCCCTGGATAAATCTACAAGAGCAAGATTTAAAGAATGCATGTAACAGTGCACATACATTGCGTTCAGATTATTTTCTTTTAATTAATCTTGCTGCTACGCCTCTATATACCAGACATATTTGTTGCCCCGTCATAGCATTCTGCTACTATATTAGAGGTCTCTAAACCTACTTCATTCAGCACAGACAGGAGTATAGGCGATACAATGATTCTCCAACTGTAAGGTCTGTCTTGTAAAAAGCAAGAAACCTTTCTTCGATTTTCAAATCATCAGCTACATACCTCAATACGATAGCCAATTGTTCATGATTTGTCACATCTTGAGTTTCATCCACGATTACAGAGAAGTACTTGTTTTCTTGACACTTTCAATTATGTTGTTTTCTTATTTAACTGACTAAATTTTCCAGCATCTTATTTTGTATATCGTAGTGAACATAGTTAAAGTACTTTCTCCCTCTAAAATCATCTTCAAAAGCAAATCAAATAAATCTCAACAATTGTATATAATTACCCCGGTTATTCGAGATTTCTTCTTCCCAATGACCTCTTAATACTAAGCCTTGTCTACCAAGAAAAAGTAATGTCTCAATGAGAATTTTAGAGTACTCGTGGTTTTTTAACTTCTTTGTGATGGAAAGAAATCTTCTGTGATACACTTTCGTTAAATTTTAAACCTTCTTACCAGCTTTGCAAAGCGCTCAGATGAGAAGACGTTCGTGTTCTTGAAAACTCTGTGTTGCTTTTTTGCAGTTTTTAAACTCGTTAGTAATAAATGTTAACTCATAACTACCGACACTGTCAAATAATCGACATGGAAAACAGAAAGCTTTGTCACCAGAGACACTATATTCAAGTCACTTAAATTGTGAATACCATGCACTTCTAAATCTTCTTCCTTTGGTCTCTGGGAATTGTGCCAGGGAAGGTTGGAATGGTCCGTCTTTAAAATATTTCAAGGCAGCATCTTTGCCACAAAGTGGATCTCGTCTGTGGAGGCTAGACTGAGACTGGTTTAAATTTAGATATTGTGCATGAGGTTTGGTACCCTGACATTCACTGTCACAAAAGGAATTAAATGAAAAGTCAGGTCCAGGATCTTCATTAACAATGGAATTACTAGGTACAGGAATAGCTTTCGATGTAGCGACAGAGTTCTCAGTTACAATGCTTTCTTCTTTCTGTTTTTACTTAAAAAAATGCAGTAACGTTCCTTTTGCACCTCTCTTCATTTTTCTCACTTGCTACACTAACAAGTTAACCAGTCGGAAACAGTATCACATTCACAAGTACACTAATATCCAAAGCTATTATAATTTTATAGGAACACAGAGTACGCAATGTCACAAGAAAAAAATCATTACTAAATTGTGGTGCGTGTTCCTTAAACTTAAATAATCTTTGCTTATCGAGAGTTTCTTGTTGAATGACATGCTGCTGAATGACGAATCTATTGACCAGGGAGGAGGGTAGGTACTGGAACAATTTCTAGGAATTGATGCTATTATACCTACTAATTATTACATATATTAACTATATAGTATTCATTAAGTTATATTTGTCACCAGTTATGCAACTATTTATTTTAAAAAGCCTTAATTTTCTTAATAGCTTAAATCTATCGTTGAAAATTATCAATAAATCAACAATTTTGTATTTCTACTCGAAATAAACGCAGTGATATTTATCAAAGAAAATCCTTGTTTTATTTGTTAAAATGGAATATCACAAAGTAAAGGATAACTAAATTCAATATTTTCTTCTCTTTGATATTGCTGTTCGTATATTAAAAAAAATATTAAAAAAGTTGGGGTTCAAGTGCCCCCCACTTTGATCGTCAACCACTGTATATAGCAAGATAAATATACACATATAGTTAAATTTCTTTATATAAAATATATATATATATATATATATATATATATATATATATATATATATATATATATATATATATATATATATATATATATATATATATATATATATATACGAGTATAGAAAGTGATAGCAGTTGGTAAACTTTAATGGGTGAAACCAAGAAGTCTCTCTCTCTCTCTCTCTCTCTCTCTCTCTCTCTCTCTCTCTCTCTCTCTCTCTCTCTCTCTCTCTCTCTCTCTCTCTCTCTCTCTCTCTCTCTCTCTCTCTCTCTCTCTCTCTCTCTCTCTCTCTCTCTCTCTCTCTCTCTCTCTCTTTTGATAACATTTTTCATTTCATTTGAGGTAAGCTGGTGTGACACGTCTTCCAATCCTAGTCTCATCTGAATTTCACACTTCAAGCGCCGTGTATACGAAACGTCTATTTTAAAATGATTCTGCTTTTGATTTTCCCAGCTGGATTATATATATATATATATATATATATATATATATATATATATATATATATATATATATATATATATATATATATATATAATGACGTTATACGTCATGTTTATGCCATAGCAATTCGAGGCGTGGCATTCTTTCAGGCTTGAAAGAAAGCCACGCCTCTAATTCTTTGAAATATTTGATTTATTTTCAATTCTAGAAGGGCATATCAGAAAATTGCCTGACAAAATTCTTATCTAATTGACCTACTGTATATATTTATATGGAATATATATATATATATATATATATATATATATATATATATATATATATATATATATATATATATATATATATATATATATATATATATATATATATATATATATATATATATACTATATATATGTGTGTGTGTGTGTGTGTGTGTGTGTGTGTGTGTGTGTGTGTGTGTGTGTGTGTGGGTGTGTGTGTGTGTGTGTGTGTGTGTGTGTGTGTGTGTGTGTGTGTGTGTGTGTGTGTGTGTGTGTGTGTGTGTGTGTGTGTGTGTGTGTGAAGTGAGGAAAGGTCCCAATGCGGGCGTAGCTCGCTTTTTAGGCAAGCCTGAACGCTCGCATTCCAGGAGAGCGTAGTTCGCTGTTCAGGTAAGATGGAACGCTCCCGTTCCAGCGTCGCGTAGCGACGTTGCTTATTATTATTATTATTATTATTATTATTATTATTATTAATGTGTGTGTATTGTTATTATTATTATTATTATTATTATTATTATTATTATTATTATTATTATTATTATTATTATTATTATTATTATTATTATTATTATTATTATTATTATTATTATTATTATTATTTAAAAACAGAGAAAAGATGTTATTCAATTATTTTAATTTTTCAATAAAATATCTTAAAATTATTTCTTAAAAATAAGAAACTAAAACCGGGTAAATAGACCAAAAATATTGAAATTATAAATAATTTGAAATTCCTTCAAAGGAAATTGTTACCCAAAAAATGTATTGCATTTATTATGCTAAATAAATTTTGAATATATATATATATATATATATATATAATATATATATATATATATATCTATCTTATATATATATATATATATTTGTTTTGTTTAATTTCATAAAAAATTATATAACAATAATTTTTTAAAAGTAATTTCTTTTTGTTAAATAAAAAGTTTAATTTTATTCAAAATTTGCATAAAAACATTTCCAAAATTTATTTAGCATAATAAATGCAATACATTTTTTATATTTTTTGGGTAACAATTTCCTTTTGAAGTTGA
>JABUQX010144348.1:20000-32500 GCA_015478945.1 Trachelipus rathkii
TCCTCCTCTTATTCGCTCTGATGGTTCTGTTGATAATACTCCAACTGAAAATGCCAATCTCTTCGGCCTCCTATTTTCCTCTAACTTAACCCTGAATGATTCTGGCATTCCTCTTCCTCCTCCTTCTCCTCTCAGGTGTCCTATGCCTTTGCCTGTTATTACATTTGATCGGGTGCATGGGCTCCTGAAATCTATGAACGTTAGGAAGGCGGGTGGCCCGGATGGCATTCCTCCCGAGTTTTGAGGGAGTGTGCTTCCGTGCTGACCCCGCCCCTCGTTCAATTATATTCTCTATGCCTCAATACTAGCACTTTCCCTCAGTGTTGGAAGCTCGCATATGTCCAACCTATTCCGAAAAAAGGAAGCCGCTCTGATCCTTCTAACTATCGCCCTATAGCTCTAACTTGTATTCTATCTAAGATCTTTGAAACCCGCTTCTCAACTCTCTCTTCTTCAGACCATCTGAATCTCATTCCCCTTTCCGATCGCCAGTACACGGCTTTCAACTCATCTACTGGCGATATACTTTCTATTTAACAGATTTATGGTTTCCGCCCTTAGGAACTACAGGGTGGTAGCGCTTGACATATCTAAAGCATTTGACCGGGTATGCTGACTCCTGTCACTGCTCTCAACTCCCCTCCTTTGGGTTCTCGCCCTATTTTGCTTACTTATATGCCAGCTTTCTTTCAAATCCCGCTCAATATCGGTTGTTGTTGATGGGCGACTTCTTCTTCTTTTCTGTCAATAGTGTGGTGTTCCTCAGGGTTCTGTCTTGTCTCATACTTTATTCCTACTTTTTCATTAATGATCTTCTCACCTGCACATCTAACTCTGTCCACTCATATGCGATGACTCGACCCTTCACTCTTCAACTAATTTCAATTCTGCTCCCTCTATTACTTTTAGAATTTCCTCTCGTCTTATATTTTCGATTCTATTCTCAACTGATCTGGACAGGATTTCCTGGTGGGGTCGTCTCAACCTTGTGAAATTTAATTCTTTAAAAACCCAACTTCTACAAATCCCTCTCTAAGACACCTTCTAAATTTCCTATCTCTTTCGACGGGTCTCTCTCTACGTCTCTCCTGTTGACAACACATAAACATTCTTGGCCTTAACATAAACAAAAATGTCGTAAACCTCACATCACAACGGTTGCTACGGCGGCGCCTCAAAAAACTGGGAGTTCTGTTTAGACTGGATCTTTTCCTCTTCTCAGTTGCTCCAACTGCATAAGGGTCTAATCCGCCCTTATGAGGTACTGCTCCCGTTGCTGGGGGAGCTCGTGCTTCTCCCATCTTTTGGATAGGGTCAAGTCAAAGGCCAAAAGACTAACTGTCCTGAACTTTCTAGTTCACTTGACCTCTATCTTTGCGGCGTGATGTTGGTGCTTTATCTCTTTCTATAGGTACCGTAGCGGCAGAAGTGCTCGAGGGAGCTTTCCACTCGCGTACCACCACCTTGCCCACGAAGCACAGGGGTGCTGTGTCGGCACATGAGGTTTGTGTTGATATTAGCAACTCCAAGCTTGTTCGCTGCGGTGCTTCCTTCTTTCCTGCCACCTCTGTTCTGTGGTATTCTCTTCCATCTTCTGTGTTTCCTCTCAATTTAATCTCCCTCACTTTAAGGCCTGCGTCTGTGCTCATCTGCGTAATTTGCGTTAGATGAATATTTAAGACGTTCAACAACCCCCTCCTTGAATGGGGGCTCTGCCGTGAAGGCAGCGGTGTCAAAAAAAAAAAAAAAAAAAAAAAAAAAAAAAAAAAAAAAAAAAAAAAAAACGGTCCACAAAGAAATTTGACACGTCAACAAATAATAGCCTGAGTTATTTTACACCAAAATTAAGAACGAATATCCAAATCTTTATTAAAAAACATTAAAGGTGTTATTATCATTTGTAACAAATTAATTGTGCTTATCAGGATTCTTGTCAATGTCAAATTTGAAAACGTAGTTAAGAAGTTGTTTAACCATTAGACAATCTCTTCGTCGCTTACTTTCAACAAATTTGCATCCATTAATAAGGGGAGGATCCAATCTTTGGCTGGGGCTGGTCCCCGTTTTCAGCCCCACCTAAAAATGGACATAAAATTCGGAATTTTCAGCCGATTTTGACTATATAAACACCAAAATGTAGCTTGTTTTGCCCTCTAAAACGTTGTTTTCTGGTGTTTTTCTGTGACTAGTCATTCTTTCAGAATTTTCAAATTTTCAAAATCCATGTTTTTGAAAATTTTCATATCAACTTTCAAAATTTTTTGGCAAATGACTTCTAACTTGAAAAATGCATAGATTGGTCCATTACCTACAATAATTACATAGAACATTTTCGATTTTTTGAGTTCTGTGCTCAGCGTTGTCAATTTCCAAACCCATTTTTTTTTAATTTGAAAAGTGAAAAATTGAAATATTTTTTTTTCTGCTCATTCGATCAACATCAAATTTTCAGGGCTTGTACAATCTGGCAAGATGCATCTTTTTTACTTAGATATTTTTTATGTATACTCATAAAAAATTTTTTTAAAAATTTTCAAAATTTTTTGAAGAATTGTTATCCAAGATCAAATCCAAACCTATTGCATATACAAAGAAATTATTTAAGTAAAAAAGATGCATCTTGCCCGATTGTACAAGCCCTGAAAATTTGATCTTGATCGGATGAGTAGAAAAAAAATATTTCAATTTTACTTTCAAATCTAAAAATGGAGTTTGGAAAAGTGGTTTTGGCTTGCCTGAAGGCTCAAAAATCAGTTCATATCTGGATTGAAGTGTTTTCAAAATTTTGAGAGAAGTTGATGTAAGAAAATTTTCAAAAACATGGATTTTGAAAATTTGAAAATTCTGAAAGAATGACTACAGTCACAGAAAAACACCAGAAAACAACGTTTTAGAGGGCAAAAAAAGCTACATTTTTGTGTTTATATAGTCAAAATCGGCTGAAAATTCCGAATTTTATGTCCATTTTTAGGTGGGGCTGAAAACGGGGACCGGCCCCAGCCAAAGATTGGATCCTCCCCTTATCAGGATTCTTGTCAATGTCAAATTTGAAAACGTAGTTAAGAAGTTGTTTAACCATAAGACAATCTCTTCGTCGATTACTTTCAACAAATTTGCATTCAAACATTGATGTTGTTGAATTGCCATTGCTGAATGGGAGAAAAAAAAACGGGTTTTAATAGATTTTTATACTCTTTTTATAAATCTTTAGCAAAAAGAAGCTTTACTTATTATTTTTACTTAATACCCCCGACCAGTGAGTGCTTTAAAATATTAAAATAGTTTTAACAGCATAAACCTATATAAACTTATAAACATTTGGTTGTAAAAAGAAGAATCTGGCAATAAGTACATCATTAATATCTCATTAAGATGAAATTTTGAGAATTTACAACTATTTTTAGGCTTAATTTTAGAAAGAAAAAATTCTTTTTCTTTTTTTGCTTTAAAAATCGCTTCAAACAGAACAATTGTTCGGAAAAGGATTGTTCCATTTTTTAATAATAATTTATATCCTTGTTTCATGTGAGTTTGTGCCGCTTTCAAACCGAAGAAAAGCGGATTTAAAAGAAGTGAGAAAATTAATTAATACATTATATTCCTAACGATGCACTTAAATAAATAAATTATATATATATATATATATATATATATACATAGATAATATATATATATATATATATATATATATATATATATATATATATATATATATATATATATATATATATATATATATATAACAGGTAAACAAAGGATCCTTTAAAATATATATATATATGTATATATATATATATATATATATATATATATATATATATATATATATGTATATATATATATATATGCTATATATTATATATATCATAATAATAATAATATGTATAGCATATATATATGCTCAATATATTTGTGTGAAATACAGTGTATGTAACAATAATAATATATATATAATAATAATATAATACATATTATATATATATAATATATATATATATATATATATATATATATAACAATAATAATAATATATATATATATACTATATATATATATATATATATATATATATATATATATATATATAATAATATAACTACTAATATATATATATATATCAATGAATAACACAATTGCAGTGATTTTAGAAATAAAGTGCAGTTTGTTATCACAATATATTTTTGTTAAAATATCCCCCTCAAGGGAAAAATTCCTCTCCAAGGAAGATTTCCCTTGATAAAGAAGTTTTTTTTTATTGCTAAATAAACCTTTCTGTCTCTATGTCTCTTACTGTCCTAAACTTCTTCTTTGATAAATTTGATAATTATGGCTTGTGTGCTAATTTAGATAGGGAATTCTAAATATTTTGTAAATAAAACGATGATCTTTATATGCACACTGATTAGCTCACGGTCGGTAATATAGCATGTTAATATACTTGAATATAATAAACATTAAAATTTATCTGTTTAATCTATTTTAAATAAAAATTATAAAATAAAAACGTAATTTTAATATAGTTGGGTAACTTTTTATTAATATTAAATCGAATTTAAATACAGAAATTTAATTTGAAAACTTATTTAATAACTAACTTTTAAGTTTTGGAAAGCAAATTGAATTGAGAAAAAGTTTAAAGGCTTCTATAACATTATGTCAAGGTTACATAATTTTTATTATAAAATATTAAAGAAGCTTAAGAGCACTAGTCAAAAAGAAGGGGAAGAGGCCGATGGAATTTCTGATATTTTAGATATGTTATTGTTAATTAATGAATAAATTACTTCAGCATGCTTTAAAACCCTATATATATATATATATATATACTGTATATGTATAACCAACTTATACCTTATATATATATATATATATATATATATATATATAACTCTATATATATATATATACTGCTACTCTTTATATTTCTTTCTTTCTTTATATATAGCATATATATATATATATATATATATATATATAGGCAAAGATTCTCACGAAGTTTTATTCAGATTGAATGTGTTGGGTTAGGTTAAGGTTAGTTTAGGTTACCTAACTAACCTAACCTAACTAATTTAACTTAGCTAACCTAACTACAACACAAGCCACTAACCTAACCTGGCTAACCCTAGCCTAACCTAACCTAACCCCTGCGGCGGGCTGTACAGGAAATCTTATGTAGTAACCAACCTTAGCCTTAATATATATATATATATAATATAACAATAATATATATATATATATATATCTTATATATTCTTTATATATATATATATATATATATATATATATATATATATATATATATATATATATATGGTGAAACTAAAGTTACCCGCATGATATCTCGAAAACTAAGATAGGTACAAGAAAGCAACTGAAAACATATATGGAATCAGCGTATGAAATTTGTATGGAAAATGAAAAAAAATTTTTATTTTTTTTTTTTTTATTTTTATTTTTTTATATCTCCAAAACTACGATAGGTACAAAGCTAATAACATATTTAGAATCAGCGTGTAAAAATATGTATTAAAAAGATTTTTTTTATTAAAGAATACCCACAGGGTAAACCGCAAAAGGTGCAAAGAGTTGGTCTCTCGGCACTCCCTGGGGACGACAGGGAAGTGCCTTCCCCCCCCTCCGGGGAGGGTCTCGGAACCCCCGCTCTTTGGTATTTGGGTGTCGCGGGGTTCCTCCACCCCCTACAGGGTATGGAAAACGTCCCCCACTCTGTCCACCGTCGGCTCGAGCCCCCTAAAGAATTTTTACGCTGATTCCATATATGTTATTGGTTTTCTTCACCTATCGTGGTTTTGAGTATAAAAATAAAAAATTAAAGGTTTTTTTCGTTTTTCATACAGAACTAAATGTGATTTATGTTTTGCAGCACTATCTTAGTTTTCGAGGTCTCGCTCGGTAACTCTTTTAACTGACGCCTATGCTCAACAACCTGCCTTAGCCAGCAGCAGCAGCCAACAGCGCAACATGTAACAACAACTTGCTAACCTTACTGTATGTAGCAGTAGCCATATAACCTTAACGCTATATATACTCTTTATATATATATATAACTAATATGTATATATATATATGTAATATATATATATATATATATATATCTGCTTATATATATATATATATATATATATATAATATATATTAGTATATATGTGTAGCTGCTGTATGTAATATGTATGTATACATTTAGGTGAAATTTTAATATCCTAGCTGTATGCATGTAACCCGTGTAACATTAATAACAGAAAGCCAATGATAATAAATATATATTTATAAAAAATGTATATGTAATGTATATATATGTAATTTAAAAATAACATAATATATAATATAATAATATATTTAATATAATATGCTCTATATAAAATATGTATATATATGATGCTATATAATAAAATATGTATTTGTTGTAATTATAATTATCGAATGATAAAAATAATAATAATATATATATATATATATATATATAATATATATATATATATATAATATATATATATATATATATATATATATATATATATATATATATATATATATGCTTAGATAAAAAGCAAGACGGATAAGCTGATAAAAATGTTTCTGAAGCTGAAAAAAGGTCAATATAAAGCTTACTTTTGCTATACGAGTGTAGTTCTTGAATGATTTTTAAGCTCTAAGACACTTAAGAGAAGAAAATTTAATATTTAATGGCTTACCATAAGAGAGAGAGAGAGAGAGAGAGAGAGAGAGAGAGAGAGAGAGAGAGAGAGAGAGAAGGAAAGAGAGAGAGAGAGAGAGAGAGAGAGAGAGAGAGAGAGAGAGAGAGAGAGAGAGAGAGAGAGAGAGAGAGAGAGAGAGAGAGAGAGAGAGAGAGAGAGAGAGAGAGAGAGAGAGAGAGAGAGAGAGAGAGAGAGAGAGAGAGAATGTCAACATCACATGGTGCTTTAGGACTGAAAAAAATGTTTTCTACAATTATTAAAAGTTTGGGACAAACAAATATATATTTATTTGCATTTTTAAATTTAAAATGTTAAAATAAAAACCTTCATAACTTAACAGGCGTTAACTATTCTGGTTCTGTACTTTCTTCAACTTTAAGCATCTTTGCCTTGATGAGTTTACTCCAAACACCTCCTTCACAAATAATAATAATAATAATAATAATAATAATAATAATAATAATAATAATAATAATAATAATAATAATAATAATAATAATAATAATAATAATAATAATAATAATAATAATAATATTAATAATAATAATAATAAACCAAATCATATAGAGCAAAAGCCGTGAAGACATGATTTCCCACAAAGTACGTGCCTTCAAGTTTGGAAACAAAAAAGCCCATACAATCGTTAGTTAATTCAGAGCTTCACATATTTATATTTATTAATTTAATTATTAACAAATTTATTTATTTATTTAATTTTTTCATTTATTTATTTATTAATTTATTTATTTAATTATTTCCATCCATTGCTTTTATAAGAATTTGAAATAAAAGAAATTAAAAGTTATAAGATACCCATAAATATTAAGAATCGTTTTCTATTACAAAATCACGGATTTTCCTTCCTAAATTAGTGAGGGGTAACTAACAAAAAGAAATATAAATTTCAACACTTGTAAGTTTGCTTTTTTATTTACTCTTTTGTGCCATACTTATCTACTGTATGTATCGAAAATATTATTAGGAAATTGCACTTATATATATATATATATATATATATATATATATATATATATACAGTATATATTTATATA
The DNA here is from genome assembly GCA_015478945.1 of Trachelipus rathkii. Classification (NCBI taxonomy): domain Eukaryota; kingdom Metazoa; phylum Arthropoda; class Malacostraca; order Isopoda; family Trachelipodidae; genus Trachelipus; species Trachelipus rathkii. Next base: position 27,769 of record JABUQX010144348.1, read on the forward strand.
TATATATATATATATATATATATATATATATATATATATTAATAACTCTTCTATGCTGCTGCTGCTGCTCTCTCATAACATATATATACATGGGCGTAGGGAGGGGGGTGCAGGGGGGGGCAGGTTGAATTGTTAACTATGCTTATATATATATTAATAAATATTTATATATATATATATATATATTTATATATTATATATATATATATATATATATATATATATATATATATATATATATATATATATATATATATATATATATTATATATATATATATATAAATATATAATATATATATATATATATAACATAATAAATAATATATATATATATAACGCTGCTAGCATATATATATATATATATATAATAATAGCCAACCAACATATGTAACAACCATGTAATATATATATACTCTTCCCATATATACAGCCAACAGCAACCATCTATATATCTGCTGTATGTATAGCATATCAATATATATATGTATAGCATAGCATAACATATAATATGTAATATGTACAATAATAATAATAATATTGTAATATTGGTACTCGTAATATTAAATCATTATCAAACTTATTGTATGTAGCATAACAACATGTATTATAATAATATTATAATGTAATATAACATGTATATATATATATGTATGTAATATATATATATATGATAATAATAATAATACGTAATAATAATAATGTACCAATAATCATGATGTCATAGCAATGTATTTCCTTAAAACTGCATAATAATAATAATAATGATAATAATAATAATAATAACTAATAATAATATAATATAATAATAATGGCGTAATAATATGTATAATAACCAATAATATATATATGTATGGATATAATAATAATATATACATATATATATATATATATATAATATATATATATGTATAAATAATATATATATATATATAATATAACTTTATATATATAATATATACAGCAATAATAATATACTCTCTAATATAACTTATGTTGCTAATATATCAACAGCAATATATATAACAACCAGCAATAACAATAATATATATAATATATACAATATACCATAATAATAATATATAATAATATATATGTATATATATATATATATATATATACCATATATATATATGGATTATAATATATATATATAGTTATATATAACCTATAATATAGTTATGGATATTTCAAAATTTGCTGTAATATTTCTTTTATTTTCTACACTTGTTTTTTAATGTGTTGTCTACAGCTGAATATCAACGGGTATGCTTTCCGTGATTGATTTAACAGCTTTGGCAACCGCTGGGTTTGGACTAGTGTTGGCCGAGCACCGGATTTTGCGCACCGCACCGCTCGCACCGGGAGGTCCTGCACCAGCTCCGCACCGCACCACCCATCATTCTACCGCACCGCACCACACCGCACCGGTTCTTTTGCAGTGCGCACCGCACCGCACAGCACCGAGAGCGAACCACAGCGCACCGCACCGCACCAAAATTTGCGCACCACGCACCGCACCGCACCGCACCGGATAGATATATATATATATATATATATATATGCATAACTCTTTTTATAACATATATATATATATATATACATACATATATACTTTATATATGCTGCTCATATATATAGCAATAACCAGCATATGCTTATATATATCACTCTTTCATATATATATATATATATATGAGAAGGAAGTAGCGCTCCTTAAGCGATGAGATTACCCACCATTGAGCACATATGGAGTCTTAGAGTACATCCCATGGCACTCCAGTGCCCAATTGTTCTTCCCTTTTGTGCTCATATCCATATTCTTCTTACATCGGAGTAAGCTCTCCCTTATCACACACCATAAAATACAATTACATACAATACTTACCTCTTCAAAAGAAAATAAAAATGGTGTAAAATGGCAGCCACCCGATTAGTCTCGGAGAAGCCTATAGTGGTGGCTTCCAAAAATAACCCTTATCCAGACTACTCTCATTACCATTAAAGGCCATTGACAGCCTCCGGTGATGGAGTTCGTGCCTTCACGGAATTGCCGGCCTATTTTGATGTACGGTCTCCTTTCTTCATAAATTTCTGCAACCTTCTCGGTTTTAAATCTAATTTTCATTTTGTTGAACATCACCTCTCCTCCTCTAAACCTCATCTCTTATTCCTAACCGAAACTTAGGTTTTTAAGCATTCTGATTTCAAGCTCTACTCTGTTGACTCCTACTATTTCTTCCCTCAATTTTCAGACAAAGGCAGTTGTGCTAATGTGTGCAATCGTTTGTTCCCGTGTCTTTGATCTGGAGTTTTCCGAATATTCTACCTAATGGCTCAATCTAACCTGCCATAATAAATTAGAACACATTCTCTCTCTTCTTCACATTTCTCTGAAATCATCATTTTTGATTTATTTCAACGTTCACCACGGCCAACTGCTTTCCTCTAATTCTCAAGATAAAATTGATGAACTTGCTTGGGCTTTTCTATCCAGAATTACCTCGAGAAGTTAGTGCAGCTCCCTACTCGTATCTCTGATCGCCTTTGAGATGAACCCAACATTATAGACCTTTACCTAATCTCTAATTCTTATCCTTATTCTGTTAAATTCTTTCCTCCTCTAGGTTCCTCCGATCACTCTCATATCTCTGTTTTCTGTTCTATCTCTTCAAGTCTTCCGCAGGAAAGACCCCCGCCTACGGCGAGAAAACGTTTTTGTCACTTCGATTCTGCTAACTTGTCGGACTACGGTCGTACTTCTACGATTTCCCATGGAATGACTACAGTTTCTGTGGAAAGGGTCTCTCGGAATGTGCAAAGCGCGAGTTAATTCTCTCTGGCATGGAGGCGTGCACCCCATGATCTTCACCTTCAACTAAACCTAGATAACCTTGGTTTAACTCTGCTTGTTCTCGTGCTATTTGTCACAGGGACGCTGCCTTTAGGAATTACTGTCATCTTCAAATTTCAGAAATCCTTGCCACTTATATTTCATCCCAAAATCGTGCAAAATCTATTCTCCATGACACTGAAAAATTCTTTTCTCAGAAGAAAATGCAATAATCTTACTGGCTCCTCTTCCTCACGTCCTTTCTGACATTTTTCAAGAAATGTTAACTCTTAACTTTGCTTCTTCCTCTTGCCCTTTTAGTATTTTCCGTCTGCATAACTGCCGTTTAACCTTCCACTAAAGCTAAACTCTTTGCTCAAACCTTTCCTTCTAATTCCACCATAGACGACTCCAGTTCTATCCTTCTTCTCCACCTCCCTCCAACATATTTAGGCTAATAATGTAATTTCTTCAAAATTTCTTCTGCTTTTTCAGAGCTTAACACTAAGAAAGCTTACGGTTCTGATGGTATTCCTCCTATAGTTCCCAAAACTTGTGCTTTCAAGCTTGCACTTTGCTTTGTTAAATTATTCCGTCTCTATCTTTCTACTTTGGCCTTTTTTTCTTCCTGGAAAGGTGCTCCTGTACAAAAAAGAGAACCAATCTCAACCATCCAAATATCGCCAAATCTCTCTAACTTCTGTTCTTTCTATAGTTTTCGAATCTACCCTAGCAGGAAGTGTGTTCTTGATGTGCTGACAAGAATCTCTCTTCTTTCTAGTCTTTCTGTCTCTTGGTCCTCTTTCCTTCATTATTTTGGTGAATGCCACCGCTCATCCTTTAAATCTATAAATAGTGGTGTTGCTCATGGGTCTGTTTTATTCCTAACTCTTTCTACTTTTCATAAAAGGCCTCTCTCTATTGCTTTATCACATATCCACTCCAATGCCGAAGACTTCACCCTTCATTATTCCCCTCATTTTGATAGACGTCCTTTTCAACAACAATTAGCTCACGCTGGGAGGCACCCTTCAATCAACTAGCATCTGATCGTTCTCGAATTTCTTTGGGGCATTGAGAACAAGGTTGTTTTCAATTACTCAAAACTCAGTTCCTCCATCTTTCCACTCCACATAATCTTTCACACGCCTATAACATCTTCTTTGAAAACACATAACTCAAACTTTCGACTGTCCTTAATATTCTTGGTGTTTATTTTTCTCGTGACCTTAATTGGAAGGTTCATATTACTTCACTTTTTAAATAAGCTTCTAAAAGGTTGGATGTTCTGAGGCACATTCAGAATTTCTTCACGCCACCTCAGTTTGATATTTATTGGGGGTCGTTTGCCCCTGTATAGAGTATGCCTCACGCATCTGGAGTGATTCCACTCACACTGTTCCTCTTTAAAGGGTTGAGTCTAGGGCTTTCGTTCGTCTTATCAAGTGAATTGTTGCGTCACTCTCTTTATTTCATTGTTATTATAACGGACACTGCTCTTCTGAACTCTTCAATCACATACTCCTCCATTGAGAAGGGTTTTTTGCGACACACCTTTCTACACAGTCTCATATTTCTCTATGCTCTCTTTGACCTCAGACTTAACAGCTATGTTCAATCTTACATGTACTCCACTGATAAAATCTGGAACATACTCCCGCTATCTATTTTCCAAACTACCCTATAAGCATTTTTGCATGCAGTACTTTAATAACACCGTACGATATCTTTAATTTTGTAAATCACAAGAAAAGCTAAAATTGTTGTAACTGTACAATTCCAGCGACTATTTTTTTTTTTTTTTTGTTGAGAAAAGGTGTGAATCACTACTATATATATAATATATATATATATATATATATATATATATATATATATATATATATCTTTCATATGTATA
>JABUQX010144348.1:35000-36570 GCA_015478945.1 Trachelipus rathkii
ATATATATAAATCAGAGCTGGGCGTTGCCTATGGCTCGTATCGTTGGCCGCAGAACAAAGAGGCGCATAAGGCGCAACGAATTTTTAAAAGGCCGGATAGCATAGGGGAGCACAGCCAATTCTCTGCGCCTATGGTCCGCACCTTGAACAGGAACAAAAGCCATTTTTTTTACCCTTAAAGTTGGAACTTAGAAACATATTAGCTTGTATCATTTCTAAAAATAAATTATTACCCTTAACTTATGTATAATATATATATATACTATATATATATGTAATATAATAATATGTATATACAATAATAACATGTGTGTATAATAATATTAACCTCTTATAATATGCATATATATGTAATATATGTAATAATAATATGAAATAATAATATATATAATATATGTAATAATATAATATATATATATATATATATATATATATATATATATATAACATATATATCTTCAATAATAATAATACCCAATAATAATAATATGTATATGTATATATATAATAATATATAAGTATATATATATACCATTAAAATAATATATGTAATAATATAGATAATAATATATATATAATAATAATATGTATGTAATAGTGTATGGCCAATATACATATATATATATCTGCTATATATATGTATAATATATGTATGTATATCTTCTTCACTCTTTAACTATAAATATATGTATATAGATATATGTAATATGTATATAAAAGTATATATGTATATGTAATTATTGTATGTATATGAAATAATGTATATGTAATAATAATAATATATATATAATATATGTCTCCAATAACATATTAATATATATATATATAATAATAATAATAATAATAATATTAATAATATATATATATATAATATGTAATAATAATATATATAATATGTTAATAATATTAATAATATGTGTAATGTAGCATAATATGTAATAATAATAACCAATATTATAATAATATATGTATAATATAAATAATATATATAATATATGTATATAATATATCATATATATATGTAATATGTATATATATAATAATATATATATATATCAATAATAATAATATATGTATAATAATAATAATATAAAAATAATAATAATATGTAATAATAATAATAATAGCCAATAATATAATAATAATAATAATATATAATGTAATAATAATATTAACAAATAATAATATATGTATATATATGTATCATACATAATAATAATAATAATATATGTTTAATAATAATAATAATAATATGTATAATAATATGTATATATAAATGTATATATATATGTATATATGTATATATATATATATATAATAATAATATATGTAATATGTAATAATATAAAATATATAATATGAAGTATAAGTATGTATGTATAATATGTATGCATAATATATAATAACCAATACATAATAATAATATAATAATATATATGTAATATAATAATATATAATATATAATATATATATATAATATAATAAATTATAATAATAATATATATATATATATATATATATGTATATATAATAATATATATAATAATAATATATGTATATGTATATATAT